>VDFB02256794.1:0-32492 GCA_007258455.2 Sequoia sempervirens
AATACCTGTTTGGGTCGATATTATTTGAGAGATAATAATATTGAATTTGTGGAGCTTGGATCATAAATAAAATAACATTATTTTTTAAGGCCGACTTCTTTCTATTTCTGCAGCGACCTTGGAATAGGGGAGAGGACTCAGTAGTTGAGCATGTTTCAATAGTTGTGATAGTAGTTGTTTATATCATAGCAGCATTAATCGTTTGGGGAAAAAATTGGCAAACCAAAAAGTTCAGGATTTTTTGAAAAAATCGGGAAAAAATCGGGAAAAGATAGGGAAAAAATCGGATTTACAAAAAAACACAAAAAATTGAAGAAAAACAGTTAGAAACTACTTTAAAAAAAAATTTAATGGCATTTCCATAGCATACAGACATCAAGAGCAAATAAAATATAGAGTTCAATCCATGAATTATAGAAAATAGATTTTTGTTAGTTATATTCATATCGCTGTTTACATTGCTGAAAACATACTACAATTGCATAAATATCAGATGGTGACAGATGTCTATGCTACCACATTTTTCATACATGTCTACCAAAGCATTTTATCAAACAGTTCACTGCCTTGCTGCTATGGCTAAAAGACTAAAACAGGTGCTTTTGAACAAGTTATGGATGCTTGGAAAAAATCTATCAAAGCATAATAGTAAGCAATAGCATAGACAAGGCAGTGAACTGTTTCAAAAAATGCCTCAAAGAAATGTGGTCTCATGGTGATGGAATGCCATGACAATCTATAGCAATTTGCTTATCATGGCATTCGTTATGGCATTCCATCACCATGAGACCACATTTTTTTGAAGCATTTTTTCAAATAGTTCACTACTTTTTCTATGCTACCACATTTTTCATACATATCCGCAAAGCATTTTTATCCAAACAATTCGCGCCTTCATGCTATGGTTAAAAGCCCACCAAAAAGCGGTGCTTTTCGAGACAAGCTATGGATGCTTGGAAACGAAATCTACAAAAGCATAATAGTAAGCAATAACATGAACTAGCGTGGTGAATTGTTTGAAAAATACCTCAAAATGCTGATCTCATGTTGATGGAATGCCATGACAATCTATAACAATTTGCTTGTCATGGCATTCATCATATTCCATCACCATGAGACTACGTTTCTTTGAGACGACCCTCAAACAGTTCACTGCGCTTTGTCTATCACTACCGCATTTTTCATACATGTCTACCAAAGCATTTTATCAAACAATTCATTTACGCGCTGCTATGGCTAAAAGCCCTAAAACAAGGTGCTCAAACAAGCCCCTATGGATGCTTAGGAAAAATCTATCAAAACATAATAGTAGCAACAAGCCATGGTCTCATGGTTTTTTTTTTGTCTTGAAAATCAGCTCAATTTGTCCGTTCTTTTGCAGATTTTAAACACATTTTTTTTGGCGATTTTGCAGTTTGAAATGGGAAAAAAACATTGACCAAAAAGTCAACGATTTTTTCAAAAAATCGGGGAAAAAATCGTCCACCCTGAAGATTTTTTAAAAATCGCGATTAATCGGGATTTTTTGCAGATTTATGCTTCTATGGTTTATATAATGCCCAATAGTATCCTAGCTTAAACAAAATGTATTCCTTTGATCTAAAAAGCAACCAATCATGTGATGCCACAACAGCGCTCAACTATCCATGATGTGAATGCTCAAGTATTGGTAGCACTGTTTTTTTAGCCTTTTTGGACACCTTGACAAAAAGCATGCTGATGTGGCATCATATTTGATGATGTGGCTCTGAAACGAAAGTTATAAGCAGAGGACTTGTCAAGTAAGTTGTAAAAAATTTGGAGTGATTTGAAATTTCCATGTAGGATTTTGAGAAGCGCAAAGTTAGGGTGCACAACTACTAAGTTAGGGTGCAGAACTACTGGGTCCTCTCCCCTAGCTTCAGTAATTATTTAATGGGAAGCTGTGGAAATAAGTAAGCCGCCAGGACTTGGAATTACATTGAAAAAGACAAACTTGAATAATCAACAGCTGACGTGGACTGTGGGATCTTTACATAGGTCAGATATCCATATGCAGACGAGGTGGAATAAGACAAAATTGGCTTTCAGCGGCTAATATATGAGGCAGTATATTCTAAGGTGTCGATGCTTCATATGGTATGAGCGGGAGCTTTTCCAATAAATCAAATATTAGGCGCTGCATTTATAATGAGAATCGGGTTTGATGCAATTTGAAAGAGTCCACGATTGTGAATGAGCCGTCCAGGACACACCATCAGTCGAATTCCTTAGCTTCTTTCTGACTGCCACTCATGGCTATGGAGGTGTCGAAACTCTAAGGAATTCCATGTAGATTGAAAGTGTGAGAGGCATCGATAATGATCAACCTATGTTTTTAGACGCCAACATAAGAGTTAATTAAGTGGCGGGGGCTATGCCTTCAATAGGCTTCGCATAAGTGGATAGAGGCTGACATGAAGAGGAAGTAGTCGTTGGAGGTGTTGGGGTGTATAAGCTGACTCCTATTCCAGGCGCTACTACAGTTGTGAGGTCGAGCTGCCTTGGGAGTTGCTGAATATTTTACTCAGGTCAGAAATAATATATTTGCGTTATCTGTTACTGAGTATTGGCTGGTAGAAGCCATTGCTATAAATTTCTGAGTTGTATTTATTCTTCCAGTAAGCATTTCAGAGGCAATGAACTGCTATTTTCTATGCTATCATATGTTGTCAAATGATAAACAATATTTATACCTCTGCTGTTTGTGGTAGTTAGTATTGTTAAACATTGTTGGTAAAAATCATTTATGTCTGCAAATGCTACTGTTAGTTTGAAAACTGGGAATATATATTTTCTGTGGTGTAATGATCGGAAAAATTCATCAAATACATGCGAAGTACAAAACAAATTGCAAGTCAGTGGTAAACAGTTCAAAACAGCTGAGGGGCAAACTGTTTGACAAAATGTTCACATTGTCAAACCGAGGAAAAATCACAAAAAATATCGTTGCATTCCGAGTTGGGGTTTTACAGTTTCTTATATGTTCACACCTCATATGGTGCTATGAGTTGCTTTCTCAACCATAGTCGAAAGAGATTTGTTAATCAAGTAACATGCAATACATAACTTTGGCCCAAAAACAGTGATTCGATTATGCACTACTCAACATAATTTTGACTTTGTCCATGAAAGAATGTTATGGTGTTGAAACACTTCCTACACTAATTTAAGATGAGAGATGAACATAAAATACAATCTAAAATAATTTGTAGAAAAGAAACAACACAATAAAATCATTCACCATAACAATGATGTATCTTGGAATTCTTTTGAGAAAAAAACCTAGCCTCCAAACTCCAAACAAATGTATTAATCAACAACATATTGGTTACTATACAATCTAGGCAAATGAGTTTTCACAGGAGAAAAGACCAATACCCAATTTTTTTTTGGCAAAAAGATAATATATAAATCAAATAAAGTTAACTACATGAAAACCATAGAGACTTCCATATAGTAATTGCCAAAATGGCAAGCACTAGAAGGAGAGTCCACTATGGGTACTCACAGAACCAAAAATCACAATACTTAAACATATCACAAAAACCACCATAACCAAGACACCTGAATCTATACCAGCAGCAATCAATCTCGTTGGTCTTCATGGATCAGCATAAGAAATTGTTGAGCATTCTCTTGAGTCAAATCAGCCCAATCTCCCACATTCCAGCCACATAGATTCTTTTCCATAGATTAAATGCTTACCTCCATGGCTGTTAGGGCTCCTATCTACCACTATATTGAGAAGCCATGGATGGAACAGCTAACAGTTAAGGCAAGGGAAAATGAAAGAACCATGCATAGGGGGTGAATGTAGAGACAACATACACCTGTCAAAAAGAAAAGACAACAAACTGACAAGCCACAAATGAAATGATGAAAAGGTGAGGGGTTTTAAGAGAGATGAATTATCCCTTTGCTATTAATTAAAATCATAGATAAGCCCACCTATTCCTCGTCTGATCACTTTCTATGGACTAATAGGCTCTTGGTCAACCTCTGTGCGATATAACAACATACTCAAATCCTTTGGTAAATTACAGTGTTACCCCAAGTTTCCGGGACGGGAATGGCAGGGGACAGTGGGATGAGTCCCCAAGTTTCTGATTTTTGAGGTCAAATTTGGGAATGGCAGGGGGATGGCTATTTAAAATATAGGGAAATTTTAAATATTCATATGAAAACATGGATAAAGCATGCATAATATACATTATAGAACCTAAACATATAACATTTGTATTCAACATTCTTTGTCAATACTCAATAAACATTCAAAATTCAGAATTAACATACATGATATAACCTTGAAGTTAATTTATAAACTTATATCAAAATGACCATAGGCTACATTGTTGCCATATGGTCCACACAGGCTTTTAATGCCTTCCAAAATAATAACTCATAAGATTTCTGATCAATTCTTGATCAACAGCTATGCAGGCAGCTCGATAGCTTAAGATAATAATAGTTCTAAAGCCTCGATACTCATTGAAACAGATTGTAAGTTGTTGGAATGCAGTTAAAATTGACGACAAATACAAAGGTGAAACCAAAGAGAACGAAGAGGCTGCATAGGGAAACAGGAAATATGATGATTATTAGTACTTTCAGCAGCTTGTAGATACTCTGGATTGAATTATGAACATGCAAATAAATGTTTCCCAGTTACAGTGAATGGTTTTCTGATTAGAACAACCTGAAGATGATTTTTTTCATCTCTCCCATCAGTTTCTTTCCTACTTTAACACACTAGTCCAAATGTAAGCTGAGGGCTTTAGAACTTGCTTTTGGAGGGCCAAGTCAAATAGCCATCAGAGTCCTTAAGTCAAGATATATGTTGAATGAGTATTGTTGTTATAGTTGAGAGTAGAGCTCAAAGGAGGAGTGTCTCTGTAGTTGGAACAAGCATAGAAAAGTGGTGGTTGATGTAAATTTTCCAAAATATTTGATGTTATCATTTTTTTCAGAATTAATGAAGAATACCAGTATTGACATTATTAACATGTGTGTGTCTTGCTTCCGTTATGTTCATTTTGACCTTTGCCAAGGCCATAAGGGCAACATGGAAGGTGGGGGCCCATATAAGCCAAGAATTGAGGGCTTTTTTTTAATTAAAATGTGTTTTTTAATTTTAAAATGCTATCGACATGTAGGGGACGGTTGGCCGTCCCCGGGACGATTGGGGGACTTCTAGGTGTCCCTTGGGCGTCCCTTGGCCGGTCAACCATCCCCTTTTTTTCTCCCACCCGCCCTCCTGTTTCTGAACCATTTCCTGTGCATTTTCAAAAAAAGGAAACTTGGGGGGACTGTGCCCCAGCCATCCCCTTGTACCCGAGACGACCCGGTGACAAGGACGGCTCATTTCGGACAAGGGACGCATCCTCGGGTTTCCCTGGTAAATTACTTTCTAGACTATTAAACTGCAATTATCACTTGGATATTAATCCTGGCATTATTAATTACATCCTTGACATTTCTGAATCAACAAGGTTCTTTTTAACAAATGATTTCTGGAGGGATCCCTTCCAAGTTGATTGTTATTGTACTGTAAATCAAATTCTATATCTTTGACTTCATCTTATTGTGCTATCTTTCTTTAGGCCATCCATCAGATTTTGTATTCTCTTGTGATGTAGTCATGGTCCTTTTGGTTTTGGTATTTCTATGCTCGTAAGTTTTTCTTTATTTTCCATTGTATAACTATAGAAATCTATTTTCTGTTATTGAAGGAATCTCTCCAAGGTGCATGTTTTAATTTGATTCTAAAATTCTGAAAGTATTGTTGCAGTCTCTGCATATACTAATCTTTGCTGTCTTTTCTGTAAGGGCTAGTGTCAAATTTAAACATTATAGAATTAAAAATAGACAAATGTTTATGTTGCAGTATGAATTGGAAGTTTGTCACCTGTTCAAGTAGCTATAACATATATATTTAGATTTGGAAATGGAAAAGATTTATGCCTTACATGATTGTAGCTACTTGCTTCCTCAGTTTTTGATTATTAAGGGTCTAACTAGGAATTGCACTGTAGGGCACGCCTTGCTGCATCAAGTGTTATTTTGCCTCGAAGCACCGTCGGAGATTTTGAGGTGAGGGAATGTCGCAGGGCTGTAATTCCATTGCTGTGCTCAATTTTTTTGACCAAGCAAGGAGCTGGCGAGGCAGCTGAAGGTGGAGGAAGTTTAGCAATGGAGGTAGGCAAATGAGAAATTTATGCATGTGATTTGGATGGTAACAGAAAATGTTGTGGATGATGAAGGATTTATTCTCATTAAAAACCTGCTGTTTTGTGTTTCTTCACATTTAGCTTCCCTACAAATTGGTCTCCTTGTACTTTTACCTTTTTGCATGGCAAAATAAGTTTTCTGATAATGTGTGAAATGCTAGGTGTTGACTGTGGAAATTATAGCCTTTTTGTTCTTACCTGAAGGCTGATAATCCTTGGTTTCCATTTGAGCCAAAAATATAGGTGTAGCAGCTGTTTAAATTGGAACTCACTAAATTTTTCTTTCAAACCAACTTTTCTCTTGTAAAAATTTAAGAACAGCAAGGGAATGGACCCAAACTATTCTATGACAATTCTGTAAAAGAGGTTGAATGTGGCTGGTTGAAAAAAAACATGCGATGATGTTTTGATGTAGAAAATTGTGGCCTGTTCTCACGTGGAGGATGGACATTCAGCAGGAATTGCTGGAAGTGAAACTAAGAATGAGTTTGTTTTGAATCTGACAAATATGGGTTAGAAGGCTTGGCAATTGAGTGCTTCTAAAGAAAAATCCAGGCTCAATGTTGGCTGTTATGTTTTAATACTAAATTTGTTTCTAGGTTTTATTAGGTGATCTCATCTATGTGAAGTTAGACTAACACATTTTTCTGATTTAATTGATAGTCAATTGATGAAGTTGATATAAAGCAAGGCCAACGTGAAGCAGAAAATATGATAGTGGAAGCATATGCAGCTCTCCTTCTTGGTTTCTTGTCAAAAGAGAGGTTAGCACAAGCTTATTTATTTTATTGTTCACATTGCTTTCACGACAAGTTCTATTGCTTTCTATTTAACAATCTAAACATGCTGATTCATATGATGGGGTGACGGTTTTTATAAATAGCAAAAATGCACGCCATGCTATAGCTCTTTGCCTACCTGGTCGTAATTTGAAGGTTCTTGTTCCTGTGTTGGAGAGATTTGTGGTAAGTTTTTTTCAATATGATTAGTCTTCTTCCTCAGTCACTTTATCTATATAAATACCTATAAAGCTTGGATAAAAGATTTTGCATTTGTTATAGCTACCAGTAATCTTCCACTGTATATTTAATACATGTAATAGTTAGAAAATAAAATTTATTCACAAAAAGTAATGGTATTTTATTATCTTCTGTTCATTTTTTTGTGTAATGGAGCAAGGAGTCGGGTTACCTAAAGAAGCTGAAAACATGTTTTCCGTTAACTTATTTTTAATTGACTATGTTGTGGCTTTATGCAGGCGTTTCATTTGTCACTGAATATGATTTCATCAGAAACCCATGCCAGTGTCACAGAAGTTATTGAGTCTTGTAAGAGGTCGATCTAAGATTGCAGTGCATGTGTGGGGGTTATGTAATATATTTGTATTTGACCTTCCTTGCCTCGTCAGGTGTCAGTTCAAACCCTCCATTTTTAAGCAAATTTTCATATTTGTAACAGTGAGCAATTTAGTGTTTTTAGTATGTTCGTAGACTGTAAAATATGTAAACACTATACTTATTTGTGGACATCTGATTATATTCGAGGACAATATTGCAGACTGCTCTCTAGAAATTTTTCTTGTATCACTTCGGCCCCTAACACTTGGATATATTATTGGTGAAACACCTCAAAATGCTCAGTAGTGTGCAATTTTGTTGGGCTCTAACAGGTCACCAGAAGAGACCGCGTTTCTATGCCTTGCCCCTTTCTACTGACAATATGCGGCCCCGGATACAGCATCTCTGTTATTCAATTTGTATTATTTTCAGCATGAAAATCTTTTAACAAAGTTCCATTATAGTTTTTGTTTTTTGTAGCAACATATATTTGTTGGACCAAGTCAGAGGAGATAAACAGAAGTTGCCAATTTAGGAGTGCATTTTCAATGTGTGATAACAGAATCAGGCCTCTTTTTGAGACCTTTGTTTAATAAGAGCTAGTTAGAACATGATGGATACAAAACAAGCTTCAGGATGATAGAATATAACGTATGTGCAAGTTAGTGCTGCCATCTACATAGACAACTAAATTTCACGTTGTGAAGATCCTAATATTGGAGGGCACTCAAGACAGTATTGCATTTCAATTAAGTATTTAAACAGGAAAAATGTAAAGCATCAACCCAAGCTCTTCAATTGAGTGAATAATATTCAATAAAGTTATCTTTGTTGACTTAAATATGCTTTGTTCAGATTAAGATCCAATTGTCACATTCACAAAATCATGGATGAGCATTAGACGTGTGTATTC
Source organism: Sequoia sempervirens (assembly GCA_007258455.2). Classification (NCBI taxonomy): domain Eukaryota; kingdom Viridiplantae; phylum Streptophyta; class Pinopsida; order Cupressales; family Cupressaceae; genus Sequoia; species Sequoia sempervirens. Next base: position 8,499 of record VDFB02256794.1, read on the forward strand.
AAAAGCACACACTTGGATTGTAGAACGTTAATTTAGTTGCTCAACAAACATGCTATTAGCTGATTTGTAAATGGATAGATATGAATAGATATGCCATTCAATTTGTTGCTTCAATATCATTTTTCTATAATGATGCTCTCTCTCTATATGATAATTTAGTAGGGGTTCGTTTCATTGGGGTTCCCACCCTTAAAATAACAATTACATAACCAGAGAGGTACCACACCTTTATAATAAACAAAAATCCTTGAAAAATAACTACTGCTGTACACTGCATGCTACTGCTCAAGGAACCTATTTGCTCAAAAAATAGAAGTTGGTGAACAAGGACAAACAACAGCAAAACAAAACTGTATACAACCATAAAAGTAAGCTTATAAGCCAACATCATAGATTTTCGTCAGCTGCCACATTTAACCCCCTAGCGTTCCTTACCAGACTTCTCTTCATCCACCCCTTCTACCACTTCTAATAATCCTGCCATTTTTGTTGATCTAGCCAAGAGTTGCCGCTCCTCAATATCTCTAGCCAGAGAGGGGAATCAAATCTCTCTATAAAGTTCGATGTGACAACGTGCCCAGTGAACGAAGCTACCGCAAAAAATGGTCTTTGGCGTATTTTGTGCATCCATTTCCATCTCACCAAGCAATGTTTTGATAAACCTTAATCTAGTGTTCGACTTGGAAGGGATGATTTGTTTGAGCCTCCTATCCAAAATAGTCCCTCTATGCATTGGTTCCTTGCGTTTCCCAGAGCTATTTTGCTTGCTATGACTCACTACAAAAAGGCACAGCTCCCCGCAACCAAAAACACAAGTTTAATTGCGAGGCACCACCAATAACCAAGCACAAACCCCATATGCTCTCTCCACATAAGATATAAGCCCCACAACATGCGTAGACACTTGACTACATTTAATACCTACAAGTCATTATAATGCACAGCTCCCCGCAACCAAAAACACAAGTTTAATTGCTAGGCACCACCAATAACCAAGCACAAACCCTATATGCTCTCTCCACATAAGATATAAGCCCCACAACATGCGTAGACACTTCACTACATTTAATACCTACAAGTCATTATAATACCAGTTATGTGGTGAGAATGCTCAATTGCCACATGAATTGTGATTAAGATCAAGCTTTGCCATTGGGAGTTTATTTTCGCAAGCCGCATATGTAATTGTTCTAAACGAGCGTACTTAATATCCTACACCGTTAGTTCAAAGGCTAAACTTTGCCTCCCAAGGTTAATATAAAGAAAAAAAGGAAGATTAGAAGTAAGACCATCTATAAGCGGACTAATCCATCCCCTTCAAAACACCCATATTATGCATAAATCAAGGAGGTTCATAGCAGATATGTCGTTTTAATTCCTTCCGAGGATTAGAAATATGGCTATACATAGTGGTAATAGGCTCTTGATCTACACCTACATTTGCTAACACAATAAAATTTTGTTAGTTGAAAGTGCCTAATGGGAAATTTTGAAATTTCGTTTGCAAAGATCTCATTTTGCGGAAGAACTTTCTGACATAATCACTCTGCTGAATAGGGTGGTAGGGAACACATATATTAATGAATTTCATTATTGGGTGTGCAAGTTCATCCTTACAATTGGACACGCGTAACAATATATTAAATGGGAAAAATAATAAGTCCCATGATCAATGGGTCAATTTTAAGAACCAGTATTTCTACATGTCTTATTTGTTCTATGCTATTGCAACTATGATAGTTTGGCCTAGCTTACAAACTCAAGGGATATATGACAGTAATATTCAGATTTATGATTTTTACTTAGGCAATTATAACAAGACGTTGGCAATAAGGACTCTAGAAAAGTTAACGATGCCTTCGACATCTTGATATAAGAGTTAATTGGAGACATTGGACTCGGGATCTCACCTAAGCATAACAATTAATTACCAAATATGATAGTTTATTTAATTTCAGAAAATTACAAATCTTAGAATTGGAGCATTTGAAGGAGTTCCTACTAAGTTATCCAAGTATGTAAGTGATTACTTCATCATGATTGAAGCAAACAATTGGCATATGTAATCAAGACGTGTAATGAAAGATAAAAATAGAAAGAAGGTAGGGTATCACTTCCTAGTAATTCTAAATTATTAAACTTGCAATGCTTATTCTGATGTATAGAATGTTGAAAGGTTGGTAACAAAAATAAGAATGTATTTTAATATAATCAAAATGGCCTTTGATAGCAAAAACTATGTCAAGGATAACTTATATCTTCCATATAATTATCTTTTCCATGTGGATTTTTTCGGGAAAATTATGTTGAATATAAACTTAGGAAAATTGATTGAATGAGGATGAACACAAAGCATGTTGAAACTTATGGTATGTGATGGAATATTGAGGGTATAGAGGATGATGGTTCTAAACTTTACTTTTTTTCACTTCTACCATTCAAACACAACCTTTCCCACCTATCAACTAAACTGAAAATGAGGTGGTTTAAATCAAAGAAAGGATTTAGTTTAGGACTTTAAAAAATATTGCCACTAGAGCTCCTCATAAGGACTATGCACTAAGCAAAGGCAAGCCTCTTCTTCATTTGGTCCATTTGCAACACTGACATATTCTACAAGATCAAAATCAACTACAATTGAGATGGTGATTATGAAGATCCCAAAAAGGGAATTGATTTGTAAGGATCATGGAAAGGGGGAAATCTAGAGCTAAAGAAGAAGTTGGAGGTAAAGATGGCTCCCCTAAAAAATATGTAGTTCTTATATGCTTATTGAATAATAGCCCCAAGTGGTTCATATTCCTTCTCACCTCATTCTTCTCCACATCCCTCTCCACCTCATTCATCTTTGCGTCGTACACCCACTCCTCTTCCATCTCCACCACTTATTAATACTAATATTGATTCTATTCTAAGGACTACTTCCCCTTTAACACTTAAAACTCAAACAATATCATCTCCTTCTCCTTGGATTAAAAAAGCTGTATCAAAAAAGATAAAACTTGCTTAAATAGTTGATTCGAGTTTTGATGTTGTAGTTGGATCATCCCAAATAATGGGTCCTAAACTTGGGACCTTTTGTTTTTTGTTCTAAAATCACATTTTTTAGAAAAATTAATGATTTAAGCTTTGAGGGGATCCATCTAAAGGGTTTTAATTGAAGAAGTTAAATAAGACCCCCTTAGATCAAACCCTCTTAGATAGAACCCCTTTATTCTTAAATCATACCCACAATGGAGTCTCATTCACACCTATCAAAATGTTGACAAAAGCCTCTATCTTTATCTTTTGAGGGATCAAATAAAGTCATTAAGAAATTATGTTTTGTAAGTATGTAACCCTTATTACAAGCTTTCCAAAAAGAATAATTTTGAATATTTTAATTTAATTTTATATGTATATTGCATTTTTTTGTGAATGTAGGTTTTTCATCAAAGATCAAGGTATTTGTTTCACACATGCAAAAAAAAACAGAAAAATAGAGATTTTTTTTTTTTTAAAATGTGTTCCCTAGGTATTGATGTCTTTGTTTCAACAAAACAATAATAATAATTTCAATACATACAAAACAAGTTATGTGTCATGGCATATATAAATGTCCAAATTATAATTACTTTGATTTCAAAAATTAATTAAAAAAAATGCAACAAAAAATTATGAAAAAATATCCATGTACTAGATATTGATGTTACACATTTACATTTGAAAACTTATAATTTTATCATTTCAATAAAAAAAATTTATGCATTATGAAATAAATATCATTTAAAAAAAATGTTGGTTACTAAAAAAAAAATTAATAAAAATTTACGTAAAAATTCACAGTTTATTTCTATTTTTTTTTAAAAAAATAACTAGAATCTACACATAAATCCTCACTAATCAATAGTTCTTATCATCTCTAAATTATTAATGGTTTAGTTGCTATAGGTTTCATAATTGAAAATTTGGTGAAAAGACTAATTTCAATGCCCTATTTTGGCCAAAAAGTGGAACACAATATTGTGGGTTGATCCAACTAGGTTGTTAAGGCTACTCCTTAGTCGTGGAAGGTTCACACAACTTCTAGATTGATGATTGATTCCACAAAATTAGTTTGTAAAAGTTATTGAGCCTACAATAGATAAAATTGAAGATGAATCTATATAAGTAAATTTTAATATCACCAAAGTAGACATGGATCTATCTACACATGAAGGTGGTGTTCACAATGTTTAGATATTAGTGGCCAAATTGATATAGATAGTAGAGAAAGAAAAAGAGGTAAGAGAACAATTGGAATAATAGGTAAAAGCTTTAATTGTTTACATCAAATCTATCATTGATACTTCTACTCGACCCTTAGATGCTTTACCTTCAACTTCATCCAACCCACCTCCATATGGCATAAACTTAGAGATCTTTGAGAAAATTGGTAAATATTAGGCTAATAGAAGAGTAATTAAATCTTTGGTAGAAAATATAATCCTCAATGGTCTTATTATATACATTGAGGGGGCTATGAAACTTCATAGGCAAATTCAAGGCAATAAGAAAGAAATTGATGTTGAGATCCAGGTTGCAAAGAAGAAATATAATGTCTTCACCTTGATAATCAGTGAAGTACAAGAATTAATAAAAACTGTTGTAGATATTCTAATTGCAAAATATGTATTTAGCGAGCTTGATGAGAATGATCCACTTATCTAGTTTAGAAACATTGAATGGAAATCAATGGTTTTTAGATAGTCTTTAAATGAATTTAAGAAACTAACTAAAGCTTGTGAATTCATCCTAGTTGACCTTGGAATCAATTCTTTGGCTTTTGAGGCTAACATTTTGAGATTGATGAAACCAATGTTTCAAATATTGCCAATATTAAGAAAACTTTCAAGGATATGGTCATAAAGGAATTGTCCAAAATGGAAAATATTGATTGCAACATAATGGAGAAATTACAAAATATGTCTTCATCTTTAATCTCTTTGAAAAAATAAATTCCAAATTTTCACATGGTTGAATAGATTAATGAAGAATTGTTGGCATGGAAGACAATATTAAGCAAATTGACTATCCCCAATGATAAATCTCTACCCCCAACAATGGTAAATTTCAAGAAATATAAAGCTAAGGTTGTAACTTCAAAAGACAAAGTTCTAGTTAAAGATATATATTTGATAGCTCTAGTTAGAATAATCATAAAGATAAAGATGTGTCATCGTAATGTTTTAATTATACTTTATCTTTATTCTCATGTAAAGAATTTTTATTAAGTTATTGTAATAAATTTAAAGTGGACTTTATTCAAAACAAAAAAGAAATGAACAAAGTTTATTTTTAATTTCTCTTTCCAAGAAACAATTACACTCATTAAGCAACTACATTTGTAATCTTATATGTAGTGTAGAAAAATGTATCCCTTTACATTTTCACACTTGATTGGGCCCTTGTGAATTAAATGAATATATTGTGCCTTATTTAGGGTGTTGTAAAGTGTTTTCTTACACTTTCACACTGATCTAGGGTTTTATTAATTAATTAGACTTCTTTATGCTTTAATTGGCCTTATTTTGCATCCACAAGCCTTAATTAATGCAACTTTCCGAGATTAATCTCGACATATAACAATTGACCAATCAAAAATTAATGTTTTTGGATTATATGACCCAGATTTAGTGATTTGGGACTCATACGCCACCTTGGGCATATGGGTCCCACCTAGGTTTCGGGGCCCCAATATGGATTTCACATTAATCTAAGCTTTTCTTGAAAAATGTGTCCCAAGTTTAACCTAATGGGACTCATACACCACTTCTTGTGTATGAGTCCTGTGTGGCTTAAACCTAAATTAAATTCAAATTCTTGGTGGGATTTTATTCTCCTAGATCTGATGTCAGCTTGTAGTGTTGTAATTTCGAGGAATTTGGCATAAACAAGTATAAATACAAGGTTATTTCACTCATTTTTTCACCTAGCAAGCTCACAAGTCATCGTTATCATAAGAGCACTTTCAAGAGTATACAAGAGCATTCAAGAGTTGATTATCAAGTGTTTTGGAGCATTATTCAAGTATCAAGCATCATGTGAAAGTCATCATGCATCATGTTTGTTTTTGAGCTAACATTTGTGATGTAGGGTTTCGTGATTCAAGCAAGCATTCAAGTCAAGATCCATACCATTCAAGCTAGAGTCAAGATCCACATCCATTGGATCCATCTCGTACATGTTTGCAACACTTTATTCCTAGGGTTTGGTGAGTTGCAACATATCATTTTTTTCATTCATCATTCCTCCTTTCCATTTGATTTCATTACAAGGTTTGATTACTAAAACGGGGTTTGACCAAGGCAAACCCATTTCCACTAACAAAACAATAATTTTCCCTCTCTTTAGTGTGTGATTTGCAGATCTAGGTTAAAGACACATTGAAGAGCAAGATTGGAAAGTTGTCAAGATTGCAAAGTTGTCCAAGTTGTCACCTTGTTTAGAAGATCGCTAAAAGACACCTACAAAGCAAAATTTAGCAGTTTAGATAAGGAAATTAGGTTGAGAAAAAAGAGCAAAGATTGAAGAGTAGATTCAGATCTTGACCCTCTAAAATTTCTAAGCAGGACTGATATGCCACTTCTGGTGTATGAGTCACAGTACAATGAATTTTACAGATTTCAAGAGTTCTAGACTTGTCATTGCCAGATTTTTGTTCTTGCCCAGAAACCCTAATCTAGGACTAAATCACCCAACTTGGCGTATGAGTCCTAGTGTGCATTAAATTCAACATTTCCAACATTTTAGGTCTTCATTCAAACTTCTACAGGTTTCCAGGTGCACCTCTTTGATTTCTCAATTTATTGTTATGATTTGGACTCATTTGTAGGTCATTTATTTAAGTTTTGCATATCATTAGGTCTTGAATGTTACTAGTCTTTCCAAGCTCTAGCTTGGTGGTGAACCCCTCTTTAGTCATTAATCATACCCTAAGACAACCTTTAGCAGATCTCTTTCCTTCATTCCATCCTTGGATTGAGATCTCTAGGGTTTCCTTGAGTGAAACTTGAAGGAAATAGGCCCTCACCCCTTGTGTGTGTGTTCCATTCTCTAAAAGACTCGAAACCCTCCTCTTATTTTCTTCATTTCATTTCGGTGAACTTGCATTTAGAACACCTTATTTCTAATTTGGAGTGCATCATAATCCTAGATCTAGCTTGAATTAACTTTGCATTAGGGTTTTTCATTAGTTAAATTGTGTCTAGTGTTTCTAAATCTTGCATTAGTGAAAGTGCATATAGATTGCATTTTTTCCTCTTGCATCATTGAAATTCACTTGAAAACTGTAATTGCACTTAGCATAGACATCATCCAAAATAGAAAACATAACATTCACTCAAAATTTTCTAAAATTTGTGCAAAAAACCTAATTTGGGACTCATATGCCCCTCTAGGTGATTTAGCCCTAGTACAAGTGGTCTTTCCTGATTTTTCGGTATTCTGTGGTGATTATTATTCAACATTCAAACCCCTGAAAAAACCTAATTGGGACTCATATGCCCCTCTGGGCGATTTTAGTCTCGTTTTAGATTTTAAATTGCATTTTCCAAATTAAAAACTTTGGTTTTGTGTTTCTATTTGCTGCTGTTATCTATTTCAGTTTGCAGAGTTTCTGTTACTTCCATTTCATTGCATTTAGCTTAATTCCATTTGAATCAAAATTAGAGCATAACATTTATTTTGTGTTCATTACATCTTGCATTTCATTGATTGTCCCTTGCATGAGCTTTTCAACTTGGTGTCCTATTGCTAATACTATAGTGAGACGAAGTTCGAGACTCATGTCATCCCGCGATAGTAGAATTGGCATGGATCTTGGGTTATCTAGCTCTTTCACTAATAGTGTTGACACTAGTTTACTAGGTATGGACCATACATTTGACAACTCTTTACCTTCAAGTATTGTGACAAATATTGAAACAATGGTTGCTAGTATTCTGCAAGAAAACATAATCCAAATTCATTAAGACTTAGCACAAAATCAAATAAGTATTGAAAACATTTCAACCACCACTATCTGTGTCATAGATAACATACATCGCATGATTGCAAGTGAAGATGGAGTTGATCTTGTGCATAACATAGTTCAAATTTTTGGAAAACATCTCACCCCAAAAACTAGAGTTGTGCCTTACCTTTGAACAATGTCCAAAGCCAAGGAGGAATTCAAATTCCTCCTTCCACAACCATTGCCTCTATTCCTACCTACACCAAGACTCAAGTTACAAAAATGATGCAACCTACTAGTAATGTCATTCCCACCCTGGGTATTTCCGCTAGTATTCCTAGTACCTTTGTGGCATCACACGTCATATCTCCTACCACTTTACTCCCATAAGAATTCCATTCACTTGTCCCTTGAACACATATACACCTCCACCTTATTCACCTCTATCTCAAAATGTAAACAATGATGTCGTTATAAATCAAAATTTGCAAACTGTTTCATCCCTTCAAAAGCAAGTTTCCACCCTAAACCAAAACCAAAATGGCCAACCTACATACTATGTCAAAAGCAATCCCTTATCCTTGGAGATATTGAGAACGCCAATGCCACAAGGTATAAAGATTCCTAGATTTGAGAAATATGGAGGAAAAGGAGATCCTTCTAACCATGTTTCTGCTTATACTGCCTTATGTAGTGATTTATTCTTGAGGATAAACTCTTGGCTAAGCTTTTCCCTAGATCCTTGAAGGATACCGCCTTGGAATGGTTTTCCTCATTGCCGAACAACTCAATCCGTTCATTCAATGAACTTGTTGAGGCTTTTATAAATCATTTTCAAGTGCATATGACTCCTAAGATGACTTTAGCTGATTTGATGAAATGTAAGCAAAAAGATGATGACAAAATTACTGACTTTATTTCACATTACCAATCACTTTATTCCTAAATCGACGTAAAGATTTCTGACCCTCACCTTCAAAGGATGTTCATTCAGAAGTTGCAAACTAAGATACAAGATAAACTTACCATGATGAAGTTTCCCTCCTTCGTACACTTGTTTATTGCCCTTCATGATTATCAAAACTCGGTTAGTAGTTGTGACACAAAATCCACCTCAAGCCGTCATAAGAAGTCTGAATCCGCAAACCAAAACAATTATCAACCTTTCAAAAAATAGAATAAAGGCTTTCTTCAACTAAATCCTCCTCAACAAACAATTCAAAATGTCGCTGCCCAAGTAGCTACTATAAGGAAAACAACTCCTTTCGCATTTGGGTATCCGGCTAGGAAATTCACTCCCCTACTTGATACCCTCCATAATGGGTGCTGGCAAGAAGTTGAGTCCACTTTTTGGCCAAAAAGTGGAAGTGTTTTTCCATGATTTTTAGAATTTGACATGTTTGACCTTAAAATTTGAAGCACTTAGAGATGGAATTTTGAAAAAAGTCACTAATCATAAAATGTAGTACTCAGAGACTAGTTTCCAAATATGTATTTTATTTCAATACCTAGATGCTACAAATTGATTTTCAATAGGAATTTCTAAAAACAACTTTTTAAAAGTCACTTTTTTTTACCATACCATGCACGTATACGTCATCCATATTTTGACCTAAATTATCATATTTTTCTAAATCCTTTTGGGAAAAGATTTGTAACTTAGTGAAGCACATTTTTGATATTTTTTGTAATTTTTTATTGAATATTTTTTTGTTAAACTTTTATTAGCCATATTTGTCATTTTGAAAAATCATCGTACGTCACACATAAGATGACCTAAACTTATCATTTTTGATTTTTAAATTGAAAAGAATTGTCTGAAGTATGTTTACGTGTAAATTCGTTTTATAAAAAAATATTTTAATAAAAAGTTATTAAAATAGTAAAAAACCCTGATATTTCAAGTTTATGGACCAGTTTCATCAAAAATTAATTGAAAAATAGAAAAACTAATCCAATTGTAAACAAAATTACATATTTGGAATCTTCATTGTCTCATCTATAATGGGTTTTAATTTCGTCAAAAATTTTTGCAAAAAAAGTCGTCAGCCATATGTCCAAATTCACTATTTTTCCGTGACATTGTCAAGACCTTCAACTTGCAGGTCAAACCAGGTTGAAGGCCTAGGTTTGGAACCCCAATGCTTTTCTCAAACCAAGAAACAAAGTACGAACTCAACCAAAAATTCATATTTTTAAAAATAGGATCCCATTTTAAAACGAGATCCCATTCTAAAAGGGGATCACGTTTCATAATTTTTTTTTATGCTTTTACGAAATGGGATCCCATTTTGAAAATTGCCAAAAATGGAAATTTCCATTTTTGGGAAATTTTCAAAACGGGATCTCAAAAAATGGGATCTGTTTTGTAAAATGAGATCCCGTTTAGGCTCAAGAGCTCGAACCTAAACGAGATCTTGTTTATTAAAAAACATGATCTCATTTTCTTGAAGCCAATTTTGAGTTTTTTTCTAAGGAAAAAACTTCCACGTTTCATGGATTCATCTTCTTGCATTTACCCTAACATAATGCCACAACTTTTAGAACAAAAAATGATCACCTTGCCTCCTGTTAAAACTCTCGATCCAAATACGCCTTTACCTCCAAACTTTAGATCAAATTCCTATTGCCATTATCACCAACAAAATGGAAACGACGCAAAACATTGTAAGCATCTTAAACATCTTGTGCAAGACCTCATTGATTTTGGTCGGCTTTCAATGATCAAGGAAATAAATCCATTGCCCCTCCTAACCAAAACTTGCAAATCTTTACCAACCCTATGCCAAAACATAATATTTCATTTGTCAAAGCTAGTGAAACTTCAAAGAATGATGTGATGAATGTTGACATGAAGGATGACAACATGGATACTATTGAACAAGATCCTATGGATATTAGTCCTATGGATATGGATACTATTAAAAAAGGTTTAATTGTGTTGAAACTCAACCTCGTAAGGGTTAAACTAAAAATCCTGTTGACATTGCTTTCTCATCTAAGGATATTCGAAATGCATCGGATGGTCCTCTCTACATAGCCGACCAAAAAAATGATAAGCCCACTAATGGGATATTAATTGGTCCCGTCTATGGAGAGAATGTGATCATTGAGGAATTCTTACTGGTGCATGAACTCTACCAAGAAACATATGATAAACCGAAAGCATGGATAAAGACGCATAATGGTTTCAATTTCCCTACAATGGGATCTATCACCCTTCCTTTACAAATAGAACAAAAAAAAATAGATGTTTCATTCTCCATCATCTCGATGTCGGATCAATTCCATGTGAAGCTTGGTTACCCATGGCTACACTCCATGGAATTAGTCTCGTCGGTTGTGCATAAATGCTTAAAGTTTCCCTTTGACAATGAAATCTTTACTGTGCACCATAGTGGCTTTAGTCCTTTGTCTTCCTGAGGAAAATTTTCACTAGATTTCTTTTGGCCTGAGCTTATGGAACTTATTAAACCTCGTGAGGAATTCTTTTTCAAATCCTACGAAAAGTTCAAGGAAAAATGCATAGCAAAACTATCCCTTAAAAACATGCCTTAGCCTATGATTGAGCCTACCATCCTTGACGAAACTATGATTGAACCAAAAGAAATTCCAAACAACCAAGACCAACCTAAGATAGATCCTTTTACTATCTCCTATTAAAGACCAAGAGATAATGAAAGTAATATTGTCATGCCTCCTAAAATAAAACAAGTTTACAAAGCTAAAGAGAAAGTGGTTGAACAACCTTCCATGGTTCCTTTCATTCCTCCCCTTAGGGAAAAAAAAAGAAACCTATGGTTGATAAACCCACCCCTACACAAACACAAGTTGAAAATCATACAAAAAGAAACAAAAATGCTAGAGAGAATAGGCATAGACGTCGTGCCCTTGCTCAAAGGTTAAATGAAGAAAATAAAAAATAAAATCAAAACCCAAACTTGACTGAAGCAATACACGATGAATCTCCCCATTTGTCAAAAAAAAAGATACTATGCTGCAACAAGAGCTAAATCCATCTTTAGACATTATCTTTCAACCTCCTGTTGTGATTAATTTGGATGAAAATGATGAGGTTGCTAAAATTGACGAGGAGGTGCATAACGAATTAAATACATCAAGTTTTCCTCTTCTATGAGCTTAAATGATAATTCTCCTACGAAGAGTGTTGAACTTGGTGATGGCCCTAGTATCGCACTTGCTATGGTCCCTTTGGCTAGTTGTCCACCTTCTATACACAATGAACATGATTGGGATGTGGATGACATGCTAATAGGTTGAATCACATGTGCTGTAATAGTATTTTTCTTTGTTTCTTTTATGTGATTGCATGTGCGTAATGTGATTCCCCATGTTGTTTTGTTTGATGTCTCCCTCTCTCTCTTTGTGACATTCCTCTATTTGTACCTACATTATTCCCTATGTTGTAAATCCTTTTCCTTTTTCTTTGTCATGTGTTTTCCTTTTGGTGATGACATAAGGCGTTGAGACATTCATGTCTCTTCCATGTTGACCCAAAAACTTTTCCTTTATATTTTCATTTGTCTTGTGTTTTCCTTTATCTTTTCATTTGTTTTTCTTTTCAAGGCGTCGAGACATTTAGGTCTCTTCCATGTTGAACGAAAAGATTTATCTTTGTTTTTGCTCTCTTTATGTCATTCTTCTAGTTATATGAGTATTTGGGGAATGGTGATAGTTTCAAGCTCTCTAAAAATATTGTAGCAAAAATATACTGACCCCGAATCCATGGATCCCTCATGTGTTTGCAATTTTGGGGGAAACCCCTCTTTCTCTTTCATGAAATAACTTTATTTGGAAACATATGACTTGGCATAGGCTTTCCAAATAAGCTCTCATGTCCTCTTTATTGTTAGCATTTATCATTTGCTACTTTAAAGTAATTGCTCACAACATGGTGTTTAGCAATTTCTTTAAAGTGGGGGCATGCATCGACATTATTCTTTTGCATTTCATGTTTCATGGTGTAGTCTTCTTACTTCATGCGATGAGTCTTTCACTTTGTGGTGACATTAGGTGTGATTTACTTCAAAAGTGTGATCTCTCTTAGCATATTATATTCCTCTTAGTGGCTTGATGTGACATATTGTATCCCCTAAGTTGCGAATCTTCTATTCTTTGAGTGGTCCTCTCTTGGAGACATTAGGCACAATGTTCCCTAAGTTAAGACCTTACGTGAACTAAGAAAGACTCTTTTGAATGTTCCTTACACTATTTTTGCATTTATGATTTTAGTTATATGACCACCTTGCATAATACACTTTGCTTTCCTATGGAGCTATCTTGTTTGTTCATGAGCATCAAGCATATGAAGCTTTGCTTGCCTCATGAAGCTCGAGATCATTGTTGTGTGGTGCCTTATCAAAGTTATCAGAAGGTATAGCTTTGGTTTGGTTGTACAAGAAGCCAAACTTAGGCGTGACTTTCCCATAGCCACTTGCCTGTCTGTGTGAGTGCATACCGACCGTGTGCGTAAATGTGTCACCTTTTTGGATACTCACCTAGCGGACAACTTGAAGTTCTACTGCCTCAAAGTGAGAGTGCAGTTTTGGAAAAAAAGATCTAACTCACATCATGATGGATAAATGGTCAAAGATTGATCCACCTTGAACTGTTGATTTTTGGCTCCTATGGACAACTCTTGCTCTTCTAGGGTTTTTCACCTAAAAGGAGAGAGATAGGAGCAAAAATGCTAATGGTTCATTCAAATAATGTTATGTGTGATGTTGTCTAACCTAAATAAAGTTAACTAAATGCAATTGACTGATCTAAATGAATGAAAACAAATGCAAAAGGGAAGTTAAAGCTATGTTTGAAAACACATTATGTAATGCAACAATGAACTAAATGAAGAAAATATGCAGAACAAAAAGAAAAGGGATGAATCTAAGTGCACTTGGGAAAATTATGATGAATCTAGAATGTTGAGGATACTGTTTGAAATCATTTCTTTTTGACAGTGGGACTCATTCGCCCAGGGTGGTGAATTAGTCCTCCTCTTGGTGAAAAACTGTCGAAAGCAAGTTTCTATCTGTTGGGATCCATAATTTGACAAAATTCAGATTTTTAGTACTAATGTGGGACTCATTTGCCACAAGTGGTGAATCAGTCCTCTCCCAAATTTTTGAAAAATTAGGAGACAACTCTGCAACACCAGATCTGGAAATCACTGTTGTCAAGTTGTTGAAGTCAATTATGCAGGAAATGAACAAAAAACCTTCTCCAAGCTTGAAATAGACTCAGTTGACTTGAAGCACCTTTGACTTGTAAACCAATCTTCAACACCAAAAGAGCGTCAAATCAGGGTATGTGAGGGATCATCATGGAAAAACAGGCCCTTAAGTGGCAAAATTTAGAAAAATCAAAGTTAGGCAACTTGGCGTAAAAATTTGAATAAGTTATCTATATTATTTAAAAATATGTAAGAATAAAATATGTACAAAATTAATGTAGTTTTTAAACTACTAGGTTTTAAAAAAAGTCTATTTGGAGTGGTTGAAATTTTAATCATTATACTTAAATTCGAGGGGAAAAAAATAAGTAGGTGTCTATCTAACCACCCTAACCACAATAAAATGATAATATTTTTTTATAAGATTTTAGATATAAGTAGAGAACTCATGTCCCGATGTGATGCATATTTTTTTATAATTTTTTCCAAGTAAATAATAATTAATTATGAATTTTTTTTATTACAACTTTTAAAAATATAAAAAACTTCATTATGTATGACCACCTTAACTTGGTCAAAACTTCATGAAATTCAATTTTTTTTAATCCTATAGTATGTAGTATAGAATGCGACACATGTTTTAGATTAAAAAATGTATTCAGGAGAAAGTGCACCAAGATGGTTCCCAAAGAGGGCTTAAGAGTGGCCACTTTTTTCTGAAATCAAGAAATGTTGACCTTGGACATGAAATTAAAGATAGTTACACTCAAAATTTTGAGATGGAACAAAAATAAGGATCGAAGTACTCCAAGTCTACTTTATAAACTACTAATTTATTTTGAAAATGGTTGAGATTAAGGGGTTCAAAAGAGGGATGTACAAAAAATGGTGTTGTTTTTGTCAGAAAAACATAACATAGCAACTCTTGTACGACCTAAGCACGGTGAACTTTTTTGTAGTATTTTTAAAATCGCTACAGTCAGAAGTTAGCTAATAGCATCTAGTTGGTGCATAATTTTTCTGATAATTTTTTAATGAATATTTGATTTTTTACTAATTTTTCTCAGTGGAAACTTCTGAAAAGCATAATTTTTGGCGTGCTCCCCTACAAATTTTTGAAAATAATTGATTTTTTTCTTTTCTTTTTTAAATTTGTAGAATGAAGTATAGTTTCTAAAAATGTAATTTATTTGAAATTTTGATGAATGGTTAATTTATAACAAAAAAAACACTAAACATTGCTTTTTGGAAAAAAATAGACATACAAACAAAAGAAATTATGGATGAAAGTCTTAACATTGTCAAAAAGTGAAAAAAATTACATTGTTGGATAGCTAAGAGAGAACCTAACATTACCCATGTTTTCGATTTTGTCAATATTGAACTAGATGCAATCTGGATGGAGAGTACAGACCCGATTATGTGATAATTTGTAGAATTTGCAAAAACATGTCTCTGGCCTTGTTGGGAATGCCCTCCAAGCCTTTGGGTTGGTATTCCAAGGCAAAAAAATCACTTTTTTCTTTATTTTTAACGTGAAACAACGTGTGCATGTTATAACGGGCTCGCGTTATAACATGAGCACGTTTTAAAAAAAAATCAAAAGTGGCCAGAAAATTGGTACCCAACTTCATTGCACACCTTACACCATTTAAAAGCTATAGATGTTTTTCAATCCCAGCCTATCAATTAGGACTTTAGTCATAACTGGAAATAGAAAATGAATAATAATTATTTATTAAATTCAAAGTAAAGCATAATTGAGAATCTCCTTTAAAAACCCTTTTCGTTTCATCAATTTTGGGTAAATAAAAATTCATTGCCACATGGGCCATCATATCACTTACATATCACCACTTTTGGCCCATCATGATCCTGCACATACCCATCTATATTTAGTGAATATGGGTTTGCCTTGGTCAAACCCCACTTTTAGTAATCAAACCTTTAATAAAATAATGAAATGCAAAGGAATGATAAACTAACAACATGCAATTGCTATTAACTTGCCAAACCCTTGATGATGCAAGTTTTAAGTAATGTCAATGGCTGCTTCAAAGTGCTTGAAAAGATGTAAAATACTTGAATGCTTGAATGAATAGGAAGATAAGTTAACTTGATGAATGGGAATTGTAGGAGATGTAAAATGAGGTGAAATCACTTATTTATACACACTTGTGCCTATAGTTACTTGTTCATACCTCATCACAGGGACATCAAGTGTTTTTGAATAAAATCTCGAAAGGAAATTTAAAATATTTTGAATTTGGGGCCAAGGGGGACTCATTCGCCACCCATGGCGAATGGGTCCCACTTAGGACCTGAAAATGTGTGTCTGGAAATTTGTTGTATTTAATGTTGTTTGTCGGGATAATACTCAAAAATACTTAATTAAACATATGAGAGCATAAAGGGGTCAAATAAAGCATGAAAAATGGATAAGTAGTGAAGATGTGCCTAGAAAAGCATGAAATCTTGTTACAAGACTTTACAACACTTCAAAATTGGACTTGTGGATGAATAAAAAGGTGATTTTTAGGTGAATTGTAATTAATAGAGTCTAGAAGAATGTATAAATGTCTTACAAAACTTTACAACACCTTCACAAGACGTTGCACTTTGAATTTTAGTACCTAAATAAGCATGTTCAAGCCATGTTGCAATATAAAATCAGAGCAAAATAGTTCCAACACCATGAAACAAGACCTAAAAGGCCATGAAAATGATAAGGGGTCATTTTTCTTCGGCACACACCCCTTTAGGTTTTGATTTTAGTTTTCTTTCTTTTGTATTTGGTAGTGTATGCTTGTACCTTGTTATTGCTCCTTATATCATTTTCATGTGTGTTCTTTTGTGCCTATGTTGGTTTGCCATAGGATCTTGATCCTAGGGGCTTGCATAACCCTCTTGATCAATGTTGTCCTATCTCACTAGGATTGGACACTTGGACCCCTCTTGATGTGAGTTTTTCTACTTTAGTGTGAGTTTGAAGCAAGTTCCTCCTCTCACTAAAGTGGGGGCTAAATGTAGTGTAGAAAAATGTATCCCTTTACATTTTCACACTTGTTTGGGCCTTTCTGAATTAAATGAACATAATTGTGCCTTATTTAGGGTGTTGTAAAGTGTTTTCTTACACTTTCACACTAATTTAGGGTTTTATTAATTAATTGGACTTCTTTATGGTTTAATTAGCTTTATTTTGCATCCACAAGCCTTAATTAATGCATCTTTTTGAGATTAATCTTGACATATATCAATTGACCAATCAAAACTAATGTTTTCAAATTGTATGGGCCAAATTTAGTGATTTGGGACTCATACGTCACCTTGGGCATATGGGTACCCCATAGGTTTTGCGGCCAGAATATGGATTTCACATTAATCTAAGCTTTTATTGAAAAATGTGTCCCAAGGTTAGCCTAATTGGAATCATATGCCACTTCTAGCGTATGAATCTCGTGTGGCTTAAACCGAAATTAAATTCAAATTCTTGGTGGGATTTTATTCTCCTAGATCTATTATCGGCTTGTAGTGTTGTAATTTTGAGGAATTTGACATAAACAAGTATAAATACAAGGCTATTTCACTCATTTTTTTCACCTAGCAAGCTCACAAGTCATCAAGTTATCATAAGAGAACTTTCAAGAGTTTACAAGAGCATTCAAGAGTTGATTATCAAGTGTTTTGGAGCATTATTCAAGTATCAAGCATCATGTGAAAGTCATGATGCATCATGTTTATTTTTGAGCTGACATTTGTGATGTAGGGTTTCATGATTCAAGCAAGCATTCAAGTCAAGATCCATACCATTCAAGCTAGATTCAAGATCCACATCCATTGGAGCCATCTCATACATGTTTACAACACTTTATTCCTAGGGTTTGGTGAGTTGCAACCTATCATTTTTTTCATTCATCATTCCTCCTTTCGATTTGATTTCATTACAAGGTTTGATTACCAAAACGGGGTTTGACCAAGGAAACCCCTTCCCACTAACAAAAAAATATTTTTCCCTCTCTTTAGTGTGTGATTTGCAGATCTAGGCTAAAGACACATTGACAAGAAAGAGTCGAAAGAAGTTGTCAAGATTGCAAAGTTGTCCAGGTTGTCACCTTGTTTAGAAGATCACTAAAAGACACCTATAGAGCATAATTTAGTAGTTCAGATCAAGAAATTAGGTTGAGAAGAAAGAGAAAAGATTGAAGAGAAGATTTAGATCTTGATCCTCCAAAAAATCCAAGCAGAACTAATACGCTACTTCTGGCGTAGGAGTCCCAATACAATGAATTTTATAGATTTTAGGAGTTCCAAACTTGTCATTGCCATATTTATGTTCTTGCTCAGAAACCCTAATTTGGTACTAAATCACCCAACTTGGCATATGAGCCATAGTGGGCATTAAATTCAACATTTCTATCATTTTAGATCTTCATTCAAGCTTCTACAGGTTTCTAGATGCACCTCTTGATTTCTTAGTTTATTGTTCTGATTTGGACTCATTTGTAGGTCATTTATTTAATTTTTGCACATCATTAGGTTTTGTCATTAGGTATTGCATGTTACTAGTCTTTCCAAGCTCTAGCTTGGTGGTGAACCTCTCTTTAGTCATTAATCATACCCTGGGACAACCTTTATCAGGTCTCTTTCCTTCATTCCATCCTTGGATTGAGATATCTAGGGTTTCCTTGAGTGAAACTTGAAGGAAATAGGCCCTCACCCCTTGTGTGTGTTTTCCATTCTCTAAAAGACTCAGAACCCTCATCCTATTTCTTCATTTTATCATATAAGGTAGTTTAATTGTAAAGAGATGATCTTTCTTTTTCTTCTAGCCTCTAGTCTTCTTCTTTCGAGTTATCCCCTTCCCTTTTTTTCTTTCATTGAGGAATAATTTTCATAGGCATTGTAGAAACTCATTGTGGAGATTTTGTGCTCACATTCATTTTGGAGTAATAAGAATACAAATGAACTTTGGGTCATTGGTTCTTACATGGTATATATTTTACTTATGTTAAGTTGCAACTATATTTGTGAGGTTTCTTATGATTCTATGGATTCTATTTCTCTCCTTACATGTTAAAACATGAATAGTCTTTTAAGATCTTATGTTAAATATTCTAATGAGATATTTATCATTATTTTTTTGAAGTAATATCTAGTAGATATCTTTCAAATTTGTAGTTATTTGTGATAGTGTTTTTATAAGAGTTGGTTCCCTTACATTATATTGTACTTTCGAGTATTTTTTTCCTCTTTAGTTTTAGGTTGTGAGCCTTCCCTAATTTATGGTTAAAAGAATACCCTCGAGAAACCTAAACATATCATAAGGAGTGATCTTTCACAAACTTAGAGGAAAATTGTTAGTTTGTGAATAATTTATCCAACTCTTGTGAACAGTGTCATTGCTCATTGGGTAAGTTAGACTATATCATAAAAAATGTTGCAGTGACAAATTTGATTACCAATAAAATGTCACTATGAACAAGTTACATAAAATTTATAATTTTCTCTTTGTTGGGATTAAGGTGTCTCAAACTTAGAGTCCTAATATTATTTTAATTGATGTAATTAATATGTTTATTTTTTATTATTTAAATGCCTACGGTGTCATGTCACAAATTGGGACCCACCAACTAGGTGGCATCCCTGTTGGAGGTGATTGGATGGCACATCATCATCCCAAGTGGACATAGGCATCCCACTTTGGAATCTATGACATGAAAGATTCTATGATGCATCATAAGGCATCTTTCAATGCATGGAGAAAGTTGGCACCCAAGTTGGATTATGACAGGATGTAAGAGAATCAACTGTATTTAGTCGCTATTGAAAGATTCTCTTATGGATCCTATGACATATTCAATGACAATTTTAAGGCATCTATCATAAGCTATTTTTTAGCATAGTCTAGGCACCCAAGCTTGAAAGAAGAATATTTGCATGTTTAACCATTGTAAGGGGTGTAAGGGAATATTGTACAAGTGTCCAAATGCATGTCTAAGGAATTGGATATTGTGCCATGTGGACTTGGATGCCCCTTTCCTTCTAGATGCTTCTTGAAGCTTGTTTCACTCTATTTATTGAGTTCCTTGGGTTGTAGAATGCATAGTTCTTTTGCAGGTAATGAAGTGCTATCGATATCACTCCAGAATAGGTGTTCATGTTGAAGCACTTGTTGAAGAAAGGCTTGTACTTGAGGTTGTATTGTAACTCCTATTTGAAGTAATACAATAGTACTGTGCTTTTGGAGGTTGGGGTCTTTTACTCGAAAGGGTTTTCCCCTTGTATAGCTGTTGTTATTGCATTTGTGTACTTGCTATTCTATTCATTTATTCTCCATGTGTATCTCTTATTGTAAAAAAATAAGGTGTTAAAACAAAATTTTGTAACTCTCCCTTACTTAGATTAGTGTAGGAAGTTGTTTCCGCTCACCCGATTTCCTTTCACTCTTCAAGCTATGTCAATAAAATATGCACACATTTTTTTTAAAGTAAAAAAACCTTACAAAGTCTCGAATCATCTTTGAAAGAAGGTTTGTATCATTTAAACATACTTTCCCTTTGAAGTAATGAATTACTCTATGAATTCAAATGCCTAAGTATAAAATGTCATAATTTTTGTTGAACCATCCATGTGATTTTTCACCTAGATATGTGACGTAGTCATGAATAGGGGGTCTTACTAGAGTACCCAATCACACAACCAAAATAACACACCGACAAACAAAAGCCAACGATGCAAACAAATCTATTTGATTTTATTGAATTTTTAAATAATAAAATATGTTTCAAACAACATTTGCTTCATTACATTGCATTCATGACATTCCCGGCCTTTGTGAACTCTCACTATCCGCTATGATCTAGAGCTTGCATTCTCCTCTCTTATTTTCGCTTTCCACCCAAGAAAATTATTTTACTTCTCTCTCAACTTTTCTCTCTCTTTCTCTAACTCCCCTTTTACAATCAATTGTATACATATTTATAGCCCTTTCATGTAACTAATTCTTTTAATAGTTAGTTAAGAAATCTGGTTAAAGTTCCCTTAAAACTTCATAAAATAAGGACATTTTCATAACTAGTATTTACATGTTAAAGATCTCAGGGGTTCTTGAAACCATGTTGGCTTTCAATAGGGTTTCAAAACTGGGTTAGAAATTTGACAACTTCTCTTTAAGAGCTTAAAACACGCCTTCACCATCTTCATTGTGCATCCTTAAAGTCTTTCCTTGATTTTCCAAAGGTTGTGATATGTTTGTCACATTCAGATAAGGTTTTGAAAACCTTGTCAGGTGTTGATGAGGTTGTGACAACCTCATCAAAAGTTGACATTGGTATTGGAACCAACTCTAATTGACAAAAATCCTTTGATTTTTTTTTTCTTCCTTATCTTTTCAATAATAGAATGATTTTGATATTTCTAATGTCATTGCCAAGTAATATTATCTTCAATTCACTAGAGGTTCGAAGTAGTGCTTTGGGTTTTTTTAGAGTTAAAGAAAGCCATGTCTAAGGTCAACGAGGTTGTGACAACCTTGTCGGGAGCAGATGTAGGTTTTGAAATATCTTGATTTTATCAACAACCATACACTTAGAATAAATTGGCCAATTTGAAATTGATTTTATTGAGAAGGAGCTTCTAAAACCAACAAGAGCACAATAAAGTTGAAACAAAACCTACTTTTTTTGGGTGATGCAAGATTGCTTGTGGATGTGGTTGCTCTTGCATGAGACATGCCATGTAAGAAAAAAAATTCATGAGTTTGAAACTTGTTATCACGGAATCTAGTAGCACTCGTTCCACGGATAACCCCCTACGAAACTTGTCCGTTTCCTAGGATTCGTGAAGTTCAAGTACGCATAACGGAGCAATTTTCAAGTCACCTCAAAATGCGTTCCCAAGTCTTGAATAGTCAATTCGAGCATTCCCCCTTGTTCGCCTCGCAAAGACCTTCGAAACGAGATCTTTCGCGACGTTTCACTGTTCATACTTTGCAAATTGCGAAAGATGCAGTAGCACTGAAAAAGTGCGCTCCTGCAGGGAAATTCCAAAAATTTGACTAAGTCTGGAAATGTAAGGGCGCTAAAATTTAGCGCCCCTGCATGCAGTGAAATTCCAAAAAATGCAAGGGGGCTAAAATTTAGCGCCATTACATTTTTCCTCGACACTTAAACGTTTTTTGAGCTTCTGGCACGTTTCTTCATGTTTTCTCATTTTTCGTCAATCGTGCCACTTTTCGTGCCTAAATTTATTGCACGACTTGAGTTAGGTTTTCAATTTTCATTTTCATCTAAGTGGATGAATTCGCCACTTTGGTTGTTTTTATTTTATTTCATTTTTTCCTCTCCTCTTGCTGTGCGTTTGCTCTTCAACTGCAAATTCGCGTTTTGAGGATTTTCGCCATTCGCTTCTTCAGCAAGATTCGCGTTTTGCCCTGGTAAGGTTTTCCATTTAGCTTTGTCTTTTCATTTGTATATGTTCATTATTAGCATACGCGTTTTTGTTTCTTACTTTCACGTTTTTCATTACACTCGTTTTTGTTGTTCTCCATTCGCGTTTTTCTTCTCTTTACGCAATGGGATCCTCCTTCATTGTTTTGGATGCGTCCTTCTTTTCCTTCGCGTTTGCCTTTCATTGTTTGCTTTCATTGCAAGAACATTGGTGAGCCTTTGCTAACCCTACGCATTCCTTTCTTTGTTTTCTCCAAACGCGTATTGTTCTGCATTCGCGTTTCTTTGTTTCCCTACGCGTCCCATTCTTATTCTCCATACACGTTTCTTTCTACCTTTCTCCTCTGTACGCAATTTCCCTTAGGAACTTCTATCTACCCGATGTGATTGTGTTGAGATATCTATCTCAGAAGTTCTTCATTCGTTTTGGTAAAACTTGAAAAGATTCGCCATTGTGAAAAAGAATTCCTAACACCTTTGAATGCGAATGTGATAGTATGGAGATGATTTTGAAAGCTTTCATTCTACAAACATTGCATCTATCAAAGCGCCTTCGCCGTTCCTTCCTGCATTTACATCTTCAAGAATTGCCAGAATTGCAAAAGCGCTAAATTTCCGCGCTATGACATTTTGAAGATACCTCGAAACTGCCTAACACTGGAAAGTGTAAGGGCGCTAAAATTTAGCGCCCTTACACCAAAAGCAATTTTCTCAGAATGTAAGGGCGCTGAATTTTAGCGCCCTTACACTTTTTTTCTGACTTTTTCCAATCTCTTCCAAACGAACTTCAATTTTGACCAGTGCATTCCTGAGCCTCGTTTTTCCACATTCGTGCATCGTTTTGTGTGCCTCGCCATCCGCTTCATGAATGTTCACCCTTGTGCTCATTTCGTGCTTACCCATGTTTCCTAACAATTGGTGTTTGTTCTGGCTAAAAGGATTACAGTCTACTCTCAGAGATCGTCAAGTCAAGAGTGCTCAGTGTTCCAGTTTCTTTTGATGACTGCTACGAAGCCTCCTTCTTCTTCAAAGCAAAAAGCAAGATGAAGTACAAATATCAAGGCGTCTATCCGCCAACTATGGTGCTTTCGAAAGTTGAAGAAATAAAGGATACAGAAGTTGGCCATCAAGACTTGGTTGACTTCGCAAAGTTGACAGAGACGAAGCCTCTCCCTGATTCAATGAGGGCAATCGTACACAACAATCTCCACTTGGTGGCGATGTTCCCCATAGCTGCGCACAATATTGAGTTTGTTCTTCAAATTGTGTCTCATTACATCCGAGAAAGCAGAAGTGTGATCGACTCTTCCGGGCACGAGATTCTGAGACTCGACCCCGATTTCTTTGACATTGTCTTCAAGGTTCCTCACATGGACAAATATATT
>VDFB02256795.1:0-228328 GCA_007258455.2 Sequoia sempervirens
TTTAGACATTGGCAATAGTCATAGGCATATCAAATCCTTCGAATCTTGTTGTAGGGCTTAGGCATTTTAGATTGCTCAAAGTACAAATCTGAGGGCAACATTTCCAGCAAGCAAGAAGGTGTAACGAAGATCAATCATGGAAGATGGAGACTCTTGGTGATATATTTCCTTTTCGTTTTCATTTGATTTCCATTGTACTTCGTTATATCATTGGATTTTTATGTTATTTGTGCTAACTCCATCTAAAAATCTGATTTCCCTTGATTACATTGGTGAACCCGACGTTTTGCAGAAAAATTCGTGTGTTCTTGTTTGTTTTCACTGTTTTGCAGGTTACAGCCAAAACGTCATACAAAATCCCGTCACCTTCAGTTGAGCACAGAAAAATGGGCGAATAAAATATTTTCAAACGGTTTCTGGGTTTTGTAGATCTCACTCTCAGCTTTCCATAACATCAAACGGTTTTAAATTTCGTTGAGATTTGATAAAGTTATGGGTATTTTACTGTTCGCTATTTTTTTAATTTAATTCTTAAACCCGCGTTTTCTTTTGTCTATAACATTTGTTTTGTGCAGAATCGTGGAAAAAATTTTCTGGGTTTTGAAGGTCTATCATTTAGCTTTCCATGGATATCTACCACTTGAAATTTTGTTAAGTTTGGATGAAGTTATCACTATTTCAAGTTTGCTGTTTTCATTTAAGTTTTTATTTATTTTTTTATTATTTTTGTTACTAATCTTTTCTGGTAGCGTGTGGCGATCTTTTTCGTGTGTCCAAGACCATTATCTACAAAACTACTAACTTATTGTTTGCAGATTCGCATGTCAAAGAGGGAAACAAACAAACAGTGTGCTTGTTTATTTCTAGATTAGCAAACACTTAGTTTTGGTGCTTATAAAAAGAATCATGTCTTTTGTGTCTGATTGTGCTTGTGGAGTGGTAGGTGAGTATGCTCTCACTTGGTGAAAACCTTGTGATCAGAAAACCAGACCCATTCTATTTTTTGTTAATTACCCTTCACGATTCGATATATCGGAGTATCCTCTCCCCTTGCGCATTCGTGCGATCCTAGGTGTAAGAGAAACGGTTATCGACTCTAGAACTTGGGCCTGTCTTGGTGGGAAAAAGTACTCACCCCAGGACGACTCAGACCGGTAGCACCCTGACACCGAGGGACTTCCAGCCGGAATAAAAAAGTGGGTTCTTGGGGAAAGCCCAAGAATCACGAGCGTGGTTCCGACGAGATGGATCCGAAAGGGGACTCTCGCCGCATGGATCACGCCCCACGAACGGAATGCCCGAATTAAACACCCTTGTCTTAGTATCCAACCGCTCTATTGGCCGTTGCTTGATATAGTGCAGGGTACAGTATCATGCCCGAAGATTACTCCCTACCGATCCCCTTGAGTAGAGATAGCAATTCTTGGGATGTCACTACCCAATGAATCCGAATTTGGTGTGCTCGAATGACGTTAATGAGCCGTGGAGGGGAGCCAATGCCACCAAATTCTAAGCTGTCCGCTCTCGAGAAGGAAAGGTGTTCATCACCAATCCGGGGTATAACTGGTGGGCTATATCAAGTATACAAACCCAAGGCCTAGTGGCCTTTTTAGGATTGTGCTTATCTCATGTGTGCTTGGATACCTTTTAAAACGCTGTGTTTGTCAAGTGCATTCTGGTTTTGTCACAGTTCAAACAAAACATTCATCAAAACAAGTCAAAACTTCCATCAAAACAACACGAAAATTAGGTTGAAACTAAACTGAGTCGCATCTGTCAAACCGCAAGTGATTTTCGACGACACAACTGATCTGTCAAAACGCATCTGAAACCTGAGGTCTTCAAATTGTCAACCATTCGTCAAACACTATCATCAAAAAGATTCTGTCAGAAACCAAACTTGATATTGCTCAAAGTCTTGTCTAAACTTGCATTAGTCACCATAGGTTGCATACCTCATTCCTTTTAGTTTAGTACATTCAACATTACGTTGTCCCTAGGAACATACTTGCATACTTAGGATTAGGCAAATCTTAAGCACACATTTGCAAAAACATTATTTTTGAAATTAGACCCTCTTGGACCAAGTTATCAAACCTCCTTTTAGTCATTGTCCTCTTTTGTGAGATTTCTTCCAACTCAAAAGTCTAGTTAGGAAGACTCACTAGTCATTTAGACCTTGTCAACTTGTCATTTCCAACAAAGTCCTTTAGTAGTCACAATCGAAAACAAAGTCCTAGCTTAGAAGTGCTTAGATAACCTTGTCTTACTTTGCATACACATTGCATACCTTATTGTCAAAAATCCAAAAACATAGTCTTGCATTGTCATCCTTTATTCAAAAAAATCCAAAAAACATAGGCTAGTGTCATCCTTGCATTTAATTGTCATTCTCATCATTCTCATTTGAGAAAATCCCTTTTACAGTTGAGACTAGGCTTCAAAGACAACAACGACAAATGGCAAACTTTGGACAAGATTATTATCCCAACATTGAGAATAACACTTACAACATGAACAAACATTGGACTTTTTCTGACCCATTTCACAACATGAACATGCAATCTTCCATGAACATGCCATCTTCATCACAAAACATTTTTGAGCCATTCATAGAAAGAGACCAAAATGGACGAGTATATTGGAAAGACATAGAAGCTGCAGCGAAAAATCCTGATATATTCTCCTTTGCAAAAAAAATAGTCTTACGTGACCCTCAAAGGTATCTAGCCATGCTTTTGGATGAAGGGGCTAAGTTACCACAAGGCTTTGACATAAATACTTTGCCACCTCCATCTGTCTACCCTCACCATCAACAATCATTTGACACAAATCCTGCCATTAATTCGCAACAAATGTCCACTTATCACCCTTATCCTAACCTTGACAAGGGAAGCCAACTGTCCACTAGTCCATTCCAAACCTCCACATCATATTCTGACCCTTCACCTATCAATCCCGTCCAAGCCTACATCCCTTATCAACTATCTACCAACTCATGTCAAGTCCCCACATCATACCACACCAATCTAGTCGAAGTCTCCATGTCATATCCTTCTCCTTCAATAATTAATCCAGTCCAAGACTCCATGACATATTCAGTCCAAGATCCCATGTCATATCCTAGTCCTTCACATACTAGTCCAGTCCAAGTTCCCACGTCCTATCCTAGTCCTTTGGTCATTAATCCTTTTCAAGTCACCCCCTCACAAGCCACATCTAGTCATGAAAATTCTATCATAGTCCAAAGTCAAATCGCATTTAATAAACTTGAGGATACATGTCAAAATGAAAGCCCAAAGCATAACCTTATAATGTCACCCTCATGTCAAGAACAAGGTAGTCCATCCCATGACCCTATCTTAAACTCCATTCAAAGAGTCCCTCAAGACAATCATGACATCCAAAACACACCTATCCATGACAACCCCATCTTTGAACAAGACCCTACCATTGACCAAGAAGTCCAAATCCATGACAACCTCATTTTTGACCAAGACCCTATTGTTGACCAAGAAGTCCAAAACGATCCACTTGACCTTTACACCATTTATGATCAAATACTTTTCAATCCTATACAGGCCTCGACTATTGACAGTTTCCAAAATGAGACACTTGCCTCCATGGGACACATAGACGATATTCCTCAAGCACAAGAGTATTCCAATATGGACATATTTGAAAAATTAACTGCCAGCTAAATTCTATCGACTCACATACTCACCACAACATTTGCTTCAATACGTTCAAAATGGTTTCATTTAACTCCATATGCTTCCATGATCACCAAAGACATCAACAAAGAATATGTCCACCATGGAAATGGCATACACACTTTATCAACTAGGGTCATCTATCTTGCCTTTGCGCATCTAAATTACACAGCGAGCAAAGTGTCCAGACATCATGATGGGTTAGCATCTTGCTTTCAAAACAACAACAATTCCCCATCGCGAAATAGAATCTGTCAAAGCATGCAATATCAAGGCAAAGGACTAGGCATACATGAGCAAGGCATTCTTGAACCAGTACAGCTTCAGGCAAATTACAGACATCAAGGTCTTGGGTATTCTTTAGTCAGCAAATCAAACGATGTCAGTGGTACCTCCTCGATACTGGGGGCAACCTTGTCAGATACAAATGTCAAAATGGAGTCCATGAGAAATCCTTGTCATAAGATTACTGCCAACACCCCCTCCACCCACACCATCAACTGCCATTTTATGATGAATCAACCTCCCCTTTGAACCAACAAAACAAAAGTCTTACAAGTCAAAGATCAAAATCAATTCGTCGCGCCATTGAATCAAACAAAAAGACAAGTGGACAAATGAAATTAAATTGATCCCAAAGAAAGATGGATCAAACAAAGACATCAAGTCACAAAAGTCAATCACAATGTGGAGCCACAAGACAAGAGGACTCCCACATATAACACATGTCCACCTCCCCTTCAAACATCATTAATCATACATATAAAAGTGTTGGTTCCAAACATCATCCCAATAAAAATTCCAAAATCCATCATCCACCATCCCAAGTTTGGAAAATAAAAAGTCATTCATCCAAATGTCAAAACAATCTTTCCACATCTACCATCATTCATCATAACCTTACATCTCATCTAAAGTCCAATAAAAAATCCTACATCACAACCACATCATGGCAGCAACTCTTTACCACAAGGACTCTCATGGCACTCTATTGCGATGTGCGTATTTTGATAAGGCCAACTCTAGTATCAGAAAGGATCACAAGGACATCGATCAGTTGTATAAAAGTGCTACGATCCTGACAAGACAACTCCTTCAGCAAGGTCATTATTGGCATATCATGGCACCAGTCTCTACATCGACACCGTCAGTGGATTCAGAACAGTCAGTGGTAATCTAAAGCATCCAGGCTATCCACAATATCAAAAATACAAAAAAATAAAAAAATAAAAAATAAAAAAATTGTCACCCTGATGAAAACCTGGCAAACAGGCGTCTTGGTGACACCAAAAAAATTAGAAAATCAAGAAAATAGTAAAGAGAAAATTTTCATCCAATGGTGAAAACCTGACAAACATGCGCCCTGGATAAGTACCATGATCATCTATGTGGACTCTTACACTTGGGGGCAAGTCTTCTCATTTCCCATACCTTCCTCATGACATTGACATCCATCCATCTTAACCCTATCATTTCCATATCAGTCCCACCTTTCTTGGTCTTGACATAAAACTGACACACATAAATCATGCTTTGGGAAAACTCTTGACATGTCTATCCTTCGATCATACATGATTCATGAAACATCATGTCATCGACCACCATAGTCTTATTGTCCTTATATGACATAGTCATTGAAAATCATATGACAATTCCCTTAGTCTCATGTCTCCCGTTCTTTACCAAGGCCACCCTCTTATCCTTTCATGTCTATCACCTGTCTTGGCTTTCCCTTGTCAAATGGTCTAAGGATAATCATCATCCCATCTAGCCCTAACCAAGTCATTCCAAATGCAACGAGTCCAATCCATACAAGCACATTATCCAAAACTTTACTTGACTGTGTTCCTGGCCTAGCTGTAGACCTCTATACTTTTGTCACATTATCGTCATCATCCTCATGTTGTTTCGGGATGCGTCCTTCCCACGTCAAACAACGTTGTCATCACCTGTCAATTGGTATTCAACTTGACTAGGGGCACAATCATGTTTGTCCTTGTATTCTCATGTGTAGGCATCAGTTATTTGTATTTGTCGCGATCCTCTTAAACGTCAAAATCCAAAAAAATCATAAAACGACAAAAAAGACAAAAAAATATTGGCAAAAAGTCCCGAAAAAAGACAAAAACATTGCAAAATGTCCTGAAAAAAGAGACAAAAACATCATAAAAAGTCCTAAGGAAAGACCCAAAAATCGTAAAACGTCCTGGAGAAAACATTAAACAAAAATCAGTAGACCACTCGAAGAACATAAACATCTGGTCATTTTTGGTCAAAGTCAATCATGTCAAAACAGTCTTCATCATCTGTCCGAACTACGTTGTCTCTGCGCATTTGCTACGTAGGCAAGACTCATGCTTGAGTCCCCGAGACATTAGGTCAGTCTTTTTAGGTTTGTCGAAATAAAATCATGACGCAATCTTTGCTCATCAAGACAAAGTCATTGGGCATGTCGAACTACGAGGTCTCTGAGTGTATGACGTAGGCAAGGCCATCTATCGATGAGCCCCCGAGGCCGCACTAGGTCAGTCCATTAGGGTTCATGGCACTACACTGACATACATGTCAAAAAGTCTTCAAGACAACATGAATCTTTCCCAAACGAACAAAACTCATCATGACAATCATTATCACAGCAAGACAATCTCATCGGCACATATCATCATGATAATATCGACATATGGCCAACACAAGTCAAACTCAGTCAAAACAAGTCAAACTTAGTCAAAATAAGTCAAATTATCGCAACCAGTCAAACTATCAACTCTTGGTTACCTTTCAGATGGGTCCTTCTGAAGAATAACCTCTGTCATTGGTGCCTTAGGATGTGTCCTTCCTAGGCATTGTACCTATCATTTGACATTTTCGAGGAATCCTTTCTGACATTTAAGGATCATTCCTCTCGACAACAACGTTCTTTCAAATGTGTCCTTCTGAAGAACAAAACTCTGACATTGGTGTTTTAGGATGTGTCCTTCCTAGACATCGACATTATTCAGGATGTGTCCTTCCTGAATATGGCAACCTTCGACATTTGTCATCTTGGCATCATTTAAATTTACATTGACACATCAATGCACTCGGCATCCAGACGCACTTGGCAAACACTTGGCATTTGTTTTTAGTTTTTATCATGATATTAGTTTTTCAACGAGATCCCACTAAGCAGGATTTAGAGAAGCAACGACGTATCATGTCAATTGACACACATGACTACTAGTTTCTCAGTGAGGTCCTGATTTTGGGATTTAGAAAAACAATGACATATCATGATAGGGACTTTATTTTTGTATTTTGGCAATCATGTCACTAGTTTCTCAAGGATGTCCTGGAAACAGGATTTAGAGAAGCAGCGATGTTTCATGATCTGTCCTTGTCTTTTTCTGCTTGTGGTTGATCATGACAACAAGACTGGGGCAATCACGCTCATAGTTGGAGTCATGATCATCCTTGTCTATTACTGTTTGTCTTACGTGATGGTACAACCTTGCACACCTTGATCTATGTCATATTATGGTGTTTCTTGGCCATCACAACAATTTTCCCAATGACGATTAAGAGCAATAAATATTAGTCCTATGGCAATATTTTGAAGGATTTGGTCTAGGAACTAACATGCATCTTCTTTAGTCTTGTCATCTTCTCTCGCCCATCTCATATAAGCATTGCATCCATATCATCATCCATATTTTTTGCACTAACATTTCTTTGTCTCTTCATATTCTAGTCTTCTCGTCAATTTCGAGAGCACACCCATGTTCTTGGAACCTGTCTGTCCTCTCGAGGGGGCATACCATAACCCTCATCGTCATTCTTCCTCATCTTATTTTGCACTGGGGCATTTTTTACTTCTTTTTCTTTGTCACAACGCGACAAGCGACATTATGACAAAGAGGGGCAAAATGTAGACACCTAAAAATGACCTAGGCCTGCAAGCTTTATTTTTACCACTTTTGTCCTAGCATAATTATGTTATTTAATTATGTCCTTCGTCCACATTCAACTATGGATTAAATAATTCATAATTATTTAATTAATTCAGGTCACTTATTCTTCATGATTATTAAATAAATAAATTTTATTTATTTATTAAATATGTCATTAACTGCTCTGTCTTTCTTTAAATTAAATAAATTTCTTAATTTATTTAATTCCCTTTGTCATTTAATTCTTATTGATTATTAAATAAATGAATTATATTTATTTATTTAATACGTCACGATTGTCTTAATTAAATAAATTGATTAATTTATTTAATTAATTGGTCTTATCTCCTAAATTAAATAATTAAAATAATTATTTAATTGCCAATTTCATATTCTCCTCATTTTAAATAAATTAAATTATTTAAAATGTCATGTCAATCCTAACTGTCAGTCCTTTTTGATAAATAATCTGAAAAAGATTATTTATTATCTCTCGAAATCCATAATTTGAATTATTTTAATTCAAATTAGTAATTAATCTTCCAAAAATCAAGTAATCGGGCAGATTCTTGATTTTCCAAATCTGATCTTCAGTCCATATCTTATCTCTTTGATTTTTCGAATCTTGCAAATTAGGCGATCTTATCTCTTTGATTTTTTGAATCTTGCAAATCAGGCAATCTTATCTTCTTGATTTTTCGAAAATCTTTATTTCTTTAATTAATTTCCTCATTTATTCTCCACCGTCGATCCAATTTTATTCCGACCGTTCGATTAAGGATTTTTCCCTAACCCTAATTAGGGATTCTCGGGTTTAATCTGGATCGTTCATTTTAGGGTCTCATCACTAATTTATCTCGTCCGTCCGTTCGAAATGGCCTTTTCTATAAAATGCCATATTCTTCTCATTTTTTGAATAGATGCACATCTTGACATTTTACGTAATTACTATAGGCATTTATTTACTCTTACTTATTCATTGTCATAGGCATTTGATTAATATTGGCATTTATTCTAGGCATAGGCATTGACTTTTAGACATTGGCAATAGTCATAGGCATATCAAATCCTTCGAATCTTGTTGTAGGGCTTAGGCATTTTAGATTGCTCAAAGTAGAAATCTGAGGGCAACATTTCCAGCAAGCAAGAAGGTGTAACGAAGATCAATCATGGAAGATGGAGACTCTTGGTGATATATTTCCTTTTCGTTTTCATTTGATTTCCATTGTACTTCGTTATATCATTGGATTTTTATGTTATTTGTGCTAACCCATTTAACAAATCTGATTTCCCTTGATTATAACAACCACAAAACTATCTAATTCAAGAAATAATGACCCTAATCTAACAATGAATCACAAATGAACATAAAAATATAAATAATAATGCAATAATACTTAATTTCTATGCCGTAGTTGATTCATCTCCATTGCTCTTCTCCATTTTACCTTGTTTTTTATCAGATTTGTAAATCAATGAGCTTGATATTGATGTAAGATAGCTAGATCAAAAGATAGAAAAACTTCAAACACTATGGTATTTCAAGATGAATGATATGGGAAGCAAAACATTGAAGATTGTGGTTGTAAGGTTGAAATGAAGGTGATGGCTTTCTTTTATAGAAATCCCAATTCCAATGAAGCCCACTAGGATTGAAAGATGATATATCATGATCAATGAATGAAATTAATTGAGAAGAAAAGAGATAAGGATGGGAAGGATGAACCACAATCCAAAAAATTGGAATAAGATATAAGGCTTAGCTAGAAAAAGGTAAATTAAATAATTAAAACAATTATTTAGTTTAGGGAATGGTGAGATGAACAATTAAATAATTAAATTTATTATTTAATTATAGAAGAAGAGGTAGAATGCTAAATATTAAATAACTATTTAATAAAGAGTGGATGAAAATGAGGAATAATTAAATAATAAAACTATTATTTAATTATAAAGGAGAGGAAAATGATAAAATAATAAATAAATATAATTTATTTAATTATGGAGCAAAAAAGCTAATGAATAATTAAATAATTAAAATAATTATTTAATTATAGAAGAAAATGAGGGAAATGAATATGAATAATTAATTAAATAATAATTTATTTAATTATAGAGGGAAACAGGATAATTAGTGGAGTAATTTTTAAAATAAAATTGATATTTATTTAAATTAATCAAAAGATGAATAAAGATAAAGTATATTATTTAAATAATTGTGAATTAATTAATTAATAGAAGAATTATGAAATTAGGATATAATTAAATAATTAAAATTATTTAATTATGTTAGGAAGAAGGAAAATTAATGATAAAATGTTGCTTGTAGGCTCGTGACAATTTTTAGTGTCTACATTTTTCCCCTATTTGATACAATATGATTTTGAGCATTGTGTCAAAGAATAATCAAGAAAATTTGGTCCAAGAGATACCTTAGTGGATGTAGGATAGGATGATTCCCCCTCAGGAAAATTAACAAATTCTTGAAAAACTTCAATTTCTTTTTGGTAAGTTTATCGATAAGTTAATTTGATATGCATGAATGCAAGGACTAATGAAAGAAATGTTAGCAAGAGGAAAATTTTAGTGCAGATAGAAGATGAATGGAGATGAAGAAAAAGCAGATCGAGATGATAAAATATTGATATCTTTAGATCTGGCTAATGAATGATCAAGCTCTTATTTGATTGCATAAGTATCATCACATAACTTATTATGGAAATGGATGATGAAGACAAGGGTATGACATAGACCAAGGTGTGATATGTTATCTCTTACAAAAATAGACATGTGGCAGACAAGGAGTGACATGACTTAGATTAGTAACCAAAGAACCTTGTTAGAATATGTGAGGAAGTAACCACAAAGCATGTTGATGCCAACACAATAAAGCATTATATTGAGCTTTAGCTTGCATAGGATGTTTTGATTATGTCAAATGGAAATTCAATCACACAAGGAACCAAGTTGCCCCAGTCATATTTCCAAGACAAACCACAAACAAAAATCTAAGAGAAAAAAGGTCATGGTCCATCATCACTCCTCTAAATCCTTCTTGGGACATCCTCGAGGTGCATAGTAACATGACTGCAAATAAATCAATAAAAATATAAAACAAACTAGACCAATAGAGTCAACAACTATTTAGATCATTTTCCAATGATTGTTTGTATGATTAGGTTCTGGATAATGATAGCGCCTAGTTTTAGGAATGATATGCCTTGTATAATACCAATGAAAGATTGAGTATGGTTTCAAGTATGCAACAACCTATATAAGACAATCAATAGGTTGGATAGAAATTCTGGTTTCAGGGATACTACATGCCATATAAGATTTTTAGTCTAGTTTTGACAATGCAACACTCCATATAAGACTGTTTGATAGCTGATAAGGATTGTTGATTATTTTCTATTTGATGTTTGATACTGATGTTTTGATAGGAACCTATGTTTAGGAAATTGATCTATTTTCCTAAAGATTGATTGGATAGTTTTCTTGTTGTTTTGTGATTTGAATAAGCTCAATTCTCTTATTTGATAACTTCTCAACTTCATGAATCCATCTCAATGGAAATTATAAATGTGAAATGTCATATTGAAATTATGTAATGTAAAGTCGTTACTTGTATTAATGAAATGATTCTTTATTATGCAATGGAAAATTTTAAAATGTTTATTGTGACCAATGACATAGTATAGGTTAATTACTCCTAATCCATATGGATTCGAGGCATATTTAAACCACTAAGAATCAATCCTAATAAGATATTGAATGTAAAAAAAGTGAAGAATCCATTAAAACTAACATTCTAAAACATGAAAGCTTGAAAAACATCTATTCTAAGACATTGAAACTTATTATATTGGGGGAGTGGTGTCACATTTATGTGGAACGGTGACCCTTTCCCAATCCATTGGATAATATGAGCCTTTCCAATTGATTTTATTGATTAAAATCAATTGAAACCGATGAAAAAGATGAATGAAAGCATGACAAAATCTAGATTAACATGATAAAAGCTAATATGTGTGTTGTAAATGTGTGCAAATATATTCTAAATGTATGCAATATTTAAAGATGAAAGTTCTAATTCAAAAATATGCTAAATGGATGCAACTAAGTTACCATGGAAGCCATTAATGGATGCTTTAAGCTATGAACTAAAAATGCTAAATGCATGCTAAATATGGATGCAAATGAAAGTGATTTTAACAACATAAGTTTACTATTAAAAGATGGATCCCTATTCAATAGATGCAAGGCCTATTTATAGAATAGGAAAAAAGAAACCGATGGTCAAGATTGAAAGAATATATCAATGGTTAGGATGGAAGGAAGGTGGAGGCATGGATCATGGATTCCCATCAAGGGTTGAAAATGCAAGTTGACATTTAATCAAGGGCTCACAATCATGCAAAGAAGCACACTTTCAAAGCTTGCTCAAGAAGTTTGTTGAAAGTTTGTTACAAGGAAGAGTATTCATTTTTTCAAATGAGTGAAGAGGGAAAGAATATTCTATGATAATATTCTCCTTTTGGAGGAATGTGCAAAGGAGGAATATTCTCAAGGAATATTACTTTGCAAGTAGGAGAGTTAGAATTAATTAACAATCTGATAATTAAAACAAAGTTTCAATTATGCAAATTTAGAGGAATTTAGGATATCCATTAAATAATTAACTCATTTAATGAAAAGGGGTCAAAATGACATTTAATTCAATAATTATGATTATTTAATTAAATGAGAGGACTTAGGGTGTTCAAATTAAATATTTTGATTTATCCAATTTAATAGGATGAAAGGTTAGCATGAAAGGGGTAGGAATTAACCTAATTAGATTAATCAAATTAATAGATGAAAATGGTGTATTTAATTAAATAGCTAGGCTAATTTAATCAAACAAGCAAAAAGAGGATGAATTTTAGGATGAAACAGTGTTATTGTATTGGATTCGAGTGTGTGTGAAAGACTAACACTTTTTGGATTAAAACTACTGATCAAATCAAAAACAATTTTTTTTTTAATTTTTGGATGCCCCACTATTGTCCCAGTGGAAGGAAAAGTTGGTTCCCTACCCCCTTGAGAGATCAGGCATAAATTTTGAATTTTGGGTTGATCTCTTGACAAAGGTAAAATATTAATTTAGGTGCCAAAAAATGCCCGGGGATGCAAAAAATGGCCTTAGGAACACAAAAAAAGCTCAAAATAGGTCACGAAGCATGGAAATTTAAGTAAAATAGGTCAAAACCCTAGCTTTTGGTTCAAATTAGGGAAAAAAAACCCTAATTTTTTAGCTTAAATAGGTGAGAAGGGTGCACTTCCAATTCATTTGTGCATTCACTCTTTAGAAATTTTGTCCATTTTGAGCTCATACACCTTGATGAGATCGCTCACCGTGCACTTCCGCTTCATCTTTTTGAACGGGTTCAAGAGTACCCGCATCAAGAAGACATAGGACCAAGGGTATGTGACTCAAAACTTTCCTCTATTTTCACATTTAGTGCATTTATTAGCATGTCCAAATTAGGTTTTTAGGAGCATCGCTATATAGCGACGCACAAAAGGCATCAGAAGTGTCATTATTGATATTTTAGCAATGCACCTTTTGTTTAGTAGCACACCGAGATTTTTTGTTCCAGAAATGCACTTGATTAGGGTGTCGCGATTGGAAAATAACAACATAGGATTTTTTAGTTTTAGAAATGCTCAAAAGCGGTGGGAAACACACTGACCAAATAGTGATACGCTGACATTTTTAAGTATAGTGACACGCCTCAATGCCGATGCACAATTGAGTATTGTGACGCGCATCACCAAATTGGAGATGCACCTCAAAATTGATACAAAAATGCACCCTTGAAATAGAAACAATATTTTTTTCAGTGACACAATTGATGTTTTAGGATGTAGACCCTCAGATTTTGATCAGTTTTCATATTTTTAGGAAAATTAACATTGTGTGTGTGATGCGTGCTGGAGGAGATTTAGTCGTTGATGTCGTAGGAGCATCGATCAAAGATTTTGGTAGCGACATGAGACTTCAATGACCTAGAGGTGGAATGACTGGGTATGCTTAGATTAGGGTTTATCACTTTTATGCCAGAGGTCTACATCCATTTGGCGATGATGACAACACTCATTGAGAGGTGGCATAGTAAGACCTCGTTGTTTCATTTGCCCATCAACCAGGCTACAGTCACACTCGAAGATGTGTGGTAGATCCTTTGGCTTCCTATTCATGGGGAGCACGTTATATATGAAAAAAATTCTAGGAGGGATCCATGGTGTTTTCTTTTACACACAAACAACATTATTTTAGTGAGCTCCCAGATAGACTTGGACCTGTATTGTGAATGGGTACCCATTTTCAGATTTTTTGTGGCCTCATTGATTTCTAGAATTGTTTCCCCCATCTGATAGGTCAGAGGTTTCAATCCGGTATGGGGGGTGGCATGGCATGGCATGATCCAGAGAACCATTATGTATGCATGGGGGCTTGTTCTACTTGCTTATTTATACCATGATATGCACCAGGTAGTGTATTGCGAGGGGAGGAGCATCAGATTTGGGGTTACCGTTTTACACATATAGGATTATGAGCACATAGCCATGCTGATACCTTTGGTTGTTTTAGCATACATTCATGAGGAAGAGCCCATTGTGTTCAGGTATAGGGTTCCTATGACACTACAACACATAGGGCCAACATCTATACCTTATTGGTGATAGGTCACTGATGATATGATCATATTTAAATGGAGGTCGTGGCTGCTGGTTTTGTCTTGGTATGATGATCAACAATAGTTATACTTTGCTCTATAGACCCATCATATGTAGGGGTGAGAGCATACCATGATTGAGTTGTACCTTCAAGAATGTGTCACTAGACAGTTTGGGGAGGTACAAGATGTGCCTCCACAGGATTATATAACTATTTTTGTGAGATCACAGAGAGAGGTTCAGTGGGGAGCTTAGATTGATCCCATTGTGGTGATAAATGAGTTTCAATAGCTAATTTCCTAGCCAAGGGATTATGATCAGGGTTTACCAGATGTAGGGACTATCCTTGGATATGATGCATGGTTTAGACCACCTATTCACCTGACATACCCCCAGTGGGGGGATACCCTAATGGGAGAGGCAAAGGCAGAGGTAGGGATGGGGGCTAGAATGGAGGTAGGGATGGGGGAAAAGGTAGAGGGTAGCATTAAATAGAATAGGAAAGGGGAGGTGACAGGGGATGGAGAGTAGGCTCATCAAGATCAGGGACACCAGGACCCAAGGAATCAACCTAATTAGGAGGATGGATAGGTTCTGGGGGCACCACCACCACCACCACCTATGTAGCTAGATCCACAAGATGGGTAGATTGTTGGCCTTACAACTGAGAAAGACCAACTGTAGAGTGGGATAGGGAGGTCCAGTTGTAGTAGCAGGTGGATTTACAACTCACCTAGGAGATTGGGTGCATGTAGTAGCTTGAGACTATCACAATGAAATCTCAGGGACAAGTGGTGTTTGCTCATATGTATAGAGAGGTTGTCACAGAGGTTGCATATTACATGATACACTACCACCGAGATGTTACCAGAGAGATGCGATAGCCTAACTACTCTTAGAGGAGTGGGGCACCTCCCAGGTTTGAGGATCAACCTTCAGTTATGCAGCTTGGGGAGTCGAGCAACCACCAGAGCTAGCCATCTCATAGACACTTTTTTGATTACTTTCCTAATCATTCATATAGATACACATTCATAGGCTCATTTTTGATAGCCTCATGTATATTATAATTTTGATTGATATTTATACACATTGATTCAAATATTGTACCATGACAGTCATTTATATATATATATATATATATGAGATGATTCAGATTCATGATGTGATGTGCTTTTATTTCATATTTTTATGGATGTATGGATGCATATGATGTGATGTTACATCATATTTATGTGATGATGATGCATGATATAATGTTTATGACATGCGATGTTATGAGATGGATTTTATGATATGCAGATGATATGAGATATTTATGCAGGATGTATGGATGGATACATTATTTTTGTGTACTTTTCTCATATGATCTATGATGTCACAATGTATGTATGTATATGGATGCATATATGGATGTTGCTTATAGTATGGATGTTATGAATGTTTATGATATGGATTAAGATGATTAGAATAACAAATCTATATTATTCAAAACAACTTAAATGATAATGATGATGCAGTGTATTATGTTTTCCATTATTATGATATGTTGTGATGATGTGAGATGTATGCATACTGAAGATTTTGTGGATGCAGGATGGATGCATGATGATTTTTTTGTTGGCTGTCATGATACCAAGTTAGCATGGAAAGAAGATGGAATAATAAAGTGATTTGACCATTGATTTTAAGATTGATTCCAAAGTCCAACAAGTCCATGATCCATCGAGACTTTATTAGATATGGTGATAAGATGGATGATTTTACTCATATCTTGGGATAGGGACTTTCCATCATTCCTTATGTTTGATATAACACATAGACATGATGCATTATGGTATTGATAACCAAGATGGCCTTGTATCTAATGACATGGAATTTTTCTTTGCAAACAAATAAGATATTTCTCATTCACACCTTGACATACATAAACCTCATCAGAATGTAGTTTAGTAGTTTAGATTATATCAGACCAAAACATACACAATAGTCAACAATCTACTCCAAACAACCTCCCTACACACAACTAAGCAAGTATTCACCAAGATTATTTTACAAGAATATCCACAAGCACAACAAATGAAAGACAATGATAGATTACCTATTCCTTTCTCTCTAAATCATTAAGACATCATCGAGATGTCCTTGGAATAGGTCAATAAGATAAATCATAAGAAAAGATAAAAAAAAAATAGTCAATGTTATCTACATCTCTTGCCATTTTAACATAGCTAAGGTGATTTTTGATGTTGATGCCCATTGTAGGAAGGATACATCATAGGAAATGTTGATCAGGTGTCTAATAAGCCATTGATATAAACACCACTGACTCACTTACCTATGCTCTAGTCTTTAGATTTTAACACTTAGTGTTCTCACTTTTTGACTTGTGACACTTGTTTTCTACTTGTTTTACCAAAGGTTGAAGATGACACCTTGATTTATTATGAAGAGAGTTTATTGCAGGTGAAAGTGAAATGGGATGGATGGTTTTGGGTTTTTTTCTAGATATTTTAATGTTTTTGATGTTTTAAAAATGTTTTGAGGTTGTTTTTGATCTTTTGAATTGTTTATGTGAATGTTTAATTTTTTTATTATTTGAGGCTATTTAAGGTTTTCAATTTTCAAATATTTTTGTGGTTTTCTAAGTTTTCCAATGTTTTTGTGTTTTTTTAAGTTTTCAAATTTTTAGGGGTTTTCTAAGTTTTCAAATGTTTAGGGGTTTTTTGAATTTTGACCAAGAACCTATCCTAATAGACTATCCTAGGGGTCTTGGGGGTTGATAAAAGATTAGCATTGCCTAATGCAAATACCACATAGTTCGACTGGAATTGACCAATTATTGATGATGAGAAGTGAATAGTTGATGGATTTCCATTTTATTATGATGGACTCCTAAAGGACTGACCTAGGGTGTCTCGGGGGCACATCAGTGATGGCCTTGCCTACGTTCAAGCTCAAAGACTCATAGTTTGACTAACTTGACTTATGAACAATGAGATATAGACACTTGATGGATTATTAGTTTATTATGGAAGACTCCTAAAGGACTAACCTAGGGTGTCTCAGGGGCACATCAATGATGACATTGCCTACGTTCAAGCTTAGAGACTTGTAGCTCGACATGTTACTATTTTTGGATTTTTGATGTTTTGACCTTTTTAGAGATTTTGATGTGTTTTGGATGTTTTGGATTTTGAATTTACAATTTTATGAATGTTTTTGGATTTTTAGCCATGTGCAGCATGTTTTCTAACCTAAAATAGTGAAAAATGAATGAAATGCAAAAGAATAATAACACAAAACAACACCTCAAGATTGACCTAGTTAAATTTGAACAAAGAAAAGATGAAAACAAGTTGTTTAACTTACCCAAGTCGATTGGTTGGTTGGCCCTATTGCTTCAATCGTTTGTGTGCTCCTTTGGATGGAAAATCACATGAAACTAGATGCAAAAGGATGTAGATGCAATGGGGGATGCAATGGTGAAGGTGGGTATTTGGATAAGTGCACAAAATGGATGCAAAGTGAGCTTGAAAATTGTAGCAATGGAGGATGCAAAAGTTGAGTGCTTGAATGTTAAATACTTGATTGTTTGAATGTGTGAATGAATGAAAATGAGGTCAAAATCCTCTATTTTTAGGGGAAAGGCATTTAAGGAATGGAGGGCTAGGATTTAGCCACCATGGAAAAGATGAAGGGCTATGGTGAGTTGAGGACTCACAAGACCTCGCATCTTGCCATGTGGCAATGAGGTCTAAGGGGTGAAGGTGATGTGGAGGTACTTGAAAGTACCTTGGGATTGGAACAAGATCTCCTCATAAAGGAGGCCCTTGTCCCCATGTGGGAGATGTGACACATGAGGAATTGAAAATTCCTCAATAATCCACATGGGGAAGAAAAAGGCCTTGGAGGAATAAATGTGAATTTTTAATTCACATGATGTGAAGGTACTTGTAAGTACCTTGGGATTGGGATAAGATCTCCTCATAAAGGTTATTATCCCCATGTGGGGAATGTGACACATGAGCAATTTAAAATTCCTCAATAACCCACATGGGGAAGAGGAAAGCCTTGGAGGAATAAATGTGAATTTTTAATTCACATGGGGAAGAGATTGCCTTGGCTAAATGGAGAAAGCATTTATGATGGTTGACTTGGAGGTATGCCATAAATGGCATGAGGATTAGGTTGACCTAATCATATGATTAAGGTTGTGTAAATAGGTGATTAAGGAGGCTAATGAAGGATTAAGGACAAGTTGCAAGTTATGGAGGATGTAACATTAATCCTGATTAAAGCTGTGCACATCCTAATCATGGATTAATTAAAATAATCTAGATTAAAGGGGGATTATGGAGGATGGGACAAGGAGAGAGAAAAAGAGGAATTTAAGATTGATTTAAATTCAAAAGGACAAATGACTAAATTAAATAGATTGATGTATTTATTTAATTTAGAGAGGAAGGGGGTGAAAGGTAAAGTATTTAATTAATAAATTAAATACTTTAGGAACCTTAGGAAAAGAGGGAATATTAATTAAATAAATCATTTAATTAATATCAATGGGGAATATGAAATAGACAAATAAAGGGGATGAATTTGACCATACAAGGGTGGCTAAATTTGGATAACTACATTTTTCCCCTCTTTGAAATACTGTTAGAATAATAGTGTTTCAAAGAAAAATAAAATGTAGATGACTCGATAGAGGAAATGACTAAACGATGATGCCCCAACATGGGAGAAGTTGCGTAAGCTATCCAAATGATGGAAAATGAAGGTAGATGCCCTAGTCTTGCAAGGAAGTGATTGTGATTGAGGAATGAAAGTGAATGATAGGGTATGCCCCCTCAAGAGGGTGGATGGGGAAGAAAAAGGGGCCCCGGGTGACTTCTTGATATGAGAAAACAAAGGGTACCATGGGACAGAGCTTGAAAAGCCATGAAGATTGGATTTTGAATAGAGGAAAATAGACACACAGTGTGCAAATGGTGGCCCGCAGAAAATAGAGGATTAGCCAATTAAAAAGAAAGTTAAATAATGGGTAAAAATACCCAAAACTTAAAAAAAAGGGGAAAAATGAGGGAAAGAGTAATTTATAGTAATTTTAGAATTACTATTCCTCATTTGCACACCTGGAAGTTGAGTGAGAGAGAGAAGAGGAAGAAGGTGACTAGGATGACTAAAGGGTATGACAGTGGGGATGGGAGGTTTGTGGAGGATGAGATCATCTACTGAGGTGACAAGGTATGACAGTACTACCATGAGCATGCAGTGCCACGCCAAGTCAGTTCTAAAACCCTCTTTGTGATTTTAAGAAATTTTTTTAAATTTTCACGCGTTTTGAAAATATAGGTTTTGGGGTTCGAGTAGGTTAGTAAAATGGGTAGTTTGTAGAATTTTAGTCTCACCCAATTTATAGGAAAAATTGCTTGTTTAAAAGTGGCAGACAAGGGAGGCAAATTTGCTTGTTTAAGGGGAAAATTTTCCCAAGAAGAAGGAAAAATGCCCAGAAAGGGCGAAGTTTCAAAGAGGGGAAAATTCATGCATGAATTGGGTGAATCCACCCAAAACAGGGGCATGGAGTTGGAAAAAGGGTGAACTCACTTGTAAGATGGGTGAAGTCACCCATAATATGGGAAAAATCACCCACATAGGGGTGACAGCGGGTCTGCTCATAAACTGGGCGAATTCGCCTGCCTAGGGGAGGCAAGAAGATTCACCCACCAGATGGGTGAACTCGCCCGTCTCAGGGAGGCAGGCTGATTCACCTACTAGACGAGTGAACTCACCCATCCCGGGGAGGAAGGTGGACTCACTCGCTGGATGGGAAAACTCGTCCATCCCAGGGAGGCAGGTAGACTCGCCCATCAGATGGGCGAACTCACCCGTGAATTCTCCTGTCGGATGAGCGAACTCGCCTGTCCAAGAGCGATGGTGGGGATCGCCCATCAGATGGGAAAACTCACCCAAATAGGTGGGTTATTTGGGTGAATTCACCCAAAGAGGGGGAAAAGCCATTCTAAAGAGGCAAATTTACCCAAAAGGGAAAACTAGGTGTTAAAGGGGTGAAT
Source organism: Sequoia sempervirens (assembly GCA_007258455.2). Lineage (NCBI taxonomy): Eukaryota > Viridiplantae > Streptophyta > Pinopsida > Cupressales > Cupressaceae > Sequoia > Sequoia sempervirens. Next base: position 20,440 of record VDFB02256795.1, read on the forward strand.
TTTCCCAAAATGGGGCAAGGGGAATTAAAAGAGGTGAATTCACCCGAACTGGGCGAATTCACCCAAAAGGGTGAAAGGGGGATTAAAAGAGGTAAATTCACCTGAATTGGGTGAATTCACCCAAAAGGGAAAAAGGGATGCAAAAAATTTGAGAGGTCAACCTGGAGTAGGGGAAGAAAAAAGGGAGAAAGAAAAGTGAGGAGGTTAAATATAAGATAATTGACATGTTCTTTGATGTGGGTGCAACATTTTGACTCTCTACAGACATGAGAGAGGCGTTCAGTGGTTTTAGAGGTGAAAATTACGGTGATGAACAGTGAGGATCATGAGGCATTGGCGCATGCAGGTTTGCTACATTTGCTTGGGTATCCGACTATCAGAGCACACCAAGCATTGTTGACTGCTTTGATAGAGCGATGGAGTTCGAAGATGTGCACCTTCCATCTCCCGATAGGGGAGATGATAGTTAGACTGGAGGACGTGTGGAGGATTCTGTGGCTACTGATATTTGGTCACCTTGTGAGTTGGATGAGGTCAGAGGGATAGGAGTAGGACCAGACCCTATGGGTCCTCTTCAAACAAGCAAACTTACCAATTCAGGGGGTGGAGTTGGATCTGGATGGATGTTTAGGACTAGGAGTTCCACCATTGCCACTATATCTCTATAGTCTAATTAGTGGTATTTTTCTACCAAATAGGAGCAAATGCTTTTGCAGCCTCAAGGTTATTGAGGTTGTTAGACATATTGTGGATTAGAGGGAGGGGGAGTTCGCATGGGGTCCATGCGCACTAGCACAGTTGTATAGGTACATGCATGTGGTGTGCTATTGGTGGGCACTCAGTGTGACACATGTGACACTATTACATAGATGGACCTAGGAGCATATCAGTGTTGCCAGGCTAGGTGTTTTGATAGGAGGGGAGCAAGATGCTACACTACCAATGGCATACTAGTACCAAACTGAGTGTGGATGGCGATTTCACTATCAGGACATTAGTGATCTAGAGAGATGGAGGAGGAGATTGGACAATTTACATGAGGATCAAATAGTATGGAGGCCATACATGATGTGAAAATTTTATAGATGGAGGGAGGATGAGGTGAGGCACAAAGGATACTTCTATGCAGTATCCTATTTGGTCAGGAGGCACCCAAGAATCATGGAGCTCCATAGGGTAGATAGAGTGTTGAGACAGTTTAGAGTATAGTAGGACATTTCCCCAGGACCTTAGAGGTTCAGACGAATCTCCTGAGAGTAGTTATGGGGTGATCAAATCTTGATAGATTTTGTTAGACAACAGTGGGTTGAGCTAAAATAGGTACCTTACCTAGGTAGGAGAGGAGGAGAGGTGAATGTAGGGGTGTGACAGTGAGATTCTCAACATGGTGGAAATGACACCAACCACCAAAGATTACGACAGTGCATCGGATTAGAGAGGCATTAGGTTATGATTTAGAGGACTAGAGGAGGTTGGGAGGATAGAAAATAGTCAAGTAGAGAGGAGGATGTTAGAGGTGAGTACAGGAGGAGGCTGAGGTAGAGGAGGAGAGAGAGGATCAACAAAGAGTGGGACAAGAGGAGGTGATGGAGGTAGATGCCCCAGATGTTGATCCACTAGTGATAGTACCATACGTACCACCACCACTACAGGACCCAATTATACTATTGAGGGGGGCACTAGTGAGGTTGCAAATTGCTAAGCAGAGACTTAGGGATTCAGAGGTAAAGAGGAGTAGGATGTTGGCTGAGGTGGATAGGGTGCATACAGAGGGAGAGAGGAGTTACAGGACCTTGGGATATGAGGTAGAACATGTGTATGAGGTAGAGATAGAGAGAGATGGATTGTGGGCTGAGGTGGGAAGGTTACGAGCAAAGGTGACTCGACTAGAGGCAAAGGTGTCTAGACTGGAGGCAAAGGGACATAGAGACTATGGGGAGCTGATAGATCAGGTCACATGGGAGAGGAGTGAGTTGGTGGTAGAGAGGGATAGATTGCAGGCCGAGGTCACCAGACTATAGGTAAAGGGACAAAGGGACCATGGAGGGTTGGCATACTAGGTATGTGTATAGGTCCTAGAGGAGGTGGAGAGAGATATGGAGGATTTGAGGAGATAGGTGACAAATTTGTTGAGGGAGAGGACTGATATGAGGTGGGAGCAAGATGAGCTCTAGGATAGAGCAGAGGTGGTCAAGCATATAGTTGGGGATGCAAGGTTGGTGCTGGAGAGAGAGGAGGCTACGATGGCGGAGATACAAACCTTGTAGGGTGAGAGAGATGCAATAAAGGCATGGGTACAGGTACTGCAAGGTGAGAGGGACACAATAGTAGGATAGATGCAGACACTAAAATGCGAGGGGGATGCAATAGAGGCATAGGTATAGACTCTATAGGGTGAGAGGGACATGATAGTAGGGTAGATGCAGACATTGCAGCGAGAGAGGGATGTAGCAAAGGAATAGGTATAGGATTTGAAGGGTTAGAGAGATATAGTGGTGGACATAGGGTTGGTGACATGGATGTAGTCACATATTGACCGGCTGATACTAGCACAAGATTCCTGGGAGCAGGAGAGGAGACAGATGATTGGGTCACGGGATAGGTATAGGATGGAGCAGGATGCGGCTAGGATACATATGCTAGAGATGAATGAGTATATGCGGGAGGAAACTTATTAAATGGTGGACTACTTCATGGTGGTTCTAGATCAGGTACGACATGTACCTCCCTATGTCAGAGTGGTGCCATAGATGCCAATGCCATCACAATCCCTATGGATGCATACATGAGGATATAACAGCTATCGAGAGACACCTCCACATAGGGGGGAGTGCGAGACTCATCGCAAAGGTTAGATGCGGGTAGCTCAAGGTAGGGATGAAAAAGGGAAAATGACATGATACATATTTTTGATAGGTGTAGGATGGATTGTACAATATAGAGTGGCAACGATCACATTTGATTTAGAGACTTGTACTTGTATTTTATTTGATGATTACTGATGTATATGATGGATATGTATTTTGATGAGATGGTGGATTTTATTATGGATCATGTGATGGACGTTATATTTTGATATTTATATGATATTTCATAGCCCTCGTTTACATTATGTCATGTTTATGTGATGGATGATTTATGTATGCACATGGATATGTATGTGATTTTATCATGGAAGACTATGACGAGAATGTGATATATGTATATGTTGAGGATGATTTACATGTATACGTATATGAATGATTTTATTATGGATGATGTTGATGAATATTTATATTTATGTGTATGTGAATCACATGGATGATATGTATGATGCCTAACATTTGTGATGCAGGATGTGATGAATGATTTATGACATTACATGCTACGGATATGATCTTAATGATTTGTGATGTCGGTGGCGATGTATGATTTATGATATTACATGCTATGGATATGATCCTAATTATTTGTGATGCAAGTGGCAATGTATTCTAGATATTAATGAAATGGATTCATGATAAAATAAACCTAAGATTCTTAGACTAACCAATTAAGATTAATCTAAACAATTTAAAATGAATATGAGATGATAATGCACATGGGAAAAAAAGAAAAGTATGCAATGAATTGATAAGAAAATAATCATAAGATGCTTAGAATAACTAATGAAGATTAATCTAAACAACTTAAAATGAATATGATATTCCAATGCACATGGGATAAAATGCAATGCCATGAACCTAGAATGCAGGATGGGATGCAATTAAATTCCTTACAAACACTAATAGCTAAATGAGATGCAATGTGGAAATGAGTGTAAATAAAGGCTTGCATAATGATGGAAGTGGATGGTAGGCTGAATTTATTTGTGGATCATGCTTGCTTTAGCTTATAAAATGAAGGTAGGAAGGGGGTGAAATGACACTTGTCAAGAACTGTAGGTATCCTGAAAAGAAGAGAGACAGAAGATGAATGTTTGCACAACAAAAACCATAGGTCATAGGTTAGGGATAAATGTAATGCAAAAAAATGGAAAATGAAATGCAATCCTAATTCTATTTACCATTTTTAGAGCACTAATTTTTGCTATAGCATAAGACACTAGACACCAGGGTATGTGTAACCAAAGCATAGTAGTGTCTAATGCATAAAACAAACACAACAGACAAGAAGGCTATCCCAACACCCCAAAGTCATGATGAATTTGGTTAGGCTAGGCATTGGGATAATCACAAGCATAAAAGGATGCCCCAACATAACACAAGACCATAGGGATCTTGGTGGGTACTATGTAGGACAACCAAGAAGACAACAACAAACAAAAAGATCAAGATATGCCCCTATGTTGACTAGTGAAAACACACCATAATATGATAGATCATGGCAGCCTTGACAAGTGACGATAGGAAGCTAAAATGATAAAAAAAATGCCAAAAGCACCAAAAGAAAGCATTCAATTTCAAATTTCCTTTTCCACAAGATCAAAAGGTGGATGGGATTGATGTGGTTTGATGAGGAAGGATGCATCCTGTTAAGACCAAAGATGGAGACTAAACTAAGAGATCGACATGACACAAGATACTCAAAACTAATTGAATATGATTATACTATTGGATCTAATTTTGTAAGAACTAGCCAGATAAGGACATAACTTGACAACATGACATGAGACACAAGAGATAGGACAAAAAAATAGACACACCCTAAAGACCTAGGGGCTTGGGGGCTGATCAAAGATTAGCCTTGCCTATGTGAAAGTGCAAAGCCCTTGTATTTTGATAAAAGACCATGCATAAAAGTGGAAAGAGGACAATGGAGACAAGTGATGGAAGAAAAAGACTGGAAAAACCAAATGGAGCCTTGGGGGTGGATCAAATGATTGACCTTGCATATGTGAAAGCATAGGGGCAACATAGTTTGAAAAAGGAAAGAAGAAAAAAGAAAAAATGAGACAAATAAAGAACAAACGACTGAAAAAACAAGACAGATGAAAGCCCAAGGGGATAATCCAAGTCAACTTGCAGACCGTACCATCTCAGATACTACAAAACTAATGTGGATATCCATCAGGGGAGAAAAGACAACAATTAGATGAAGGCACCAACAGTCAGACTCATTACAAAAGACGTGATGAGATGACACTCCAAGTGAGCACTCACAAGATGGAGAACCCTAGATGGAAGTGAAGGACTAACATGACACAAAATTATTTAATTCCTACAAATTTAAAATCAATCTGTAGACCAAGATATTATAGATTAATGTCACTCTTAAATTTTAATAACTTCTGTCATGTCATAAATAACAAACAAAAGACAAGATGAGTCCTAATAAGGACTGGTAGAGAGGAGGAACCTAGATGAAGGTGAGGGACTGATTGACAACAACAAAAGATGACATAAGATAATATTAGGATGAAAGCTCAGAATCACGGATAGTGGGTGAAGATCATGTGATGCTCAACCAAAATACACCAAGTGACAGGATGAGGAGATGTGGATGAAAGGAGGGGATTGACAGGCCATGAGACAACTTCTGCCGGGATGGTTTGGAAGGATCCTCAATAATAAAGGGGAGAGGACGGGTGGTGGGGCAGATAGGGACCTGTTTTCCCTTTCGAGGTCACCAAATTCTGATACATTCATTGAACCACTTCCCAACACTGCGTGCTCGACTAGTTGTCATGCTTGGGGAACTAAAATTCCCTCCCAATGAACCAGAGGATATAGAATTGGGGTGCCCCCCCCCCAAACTATTGCCTCCCACCTAGCCCTTCAAGACCGGGGGGTGGGAGGCTATAGAGCGTGCAGGACCGACCTGCCCCCTGCCCCGATTAGGATTGGATGTGTGGCCAGGATGGATGGAAGCACAAAGGAACTAGGAAATAGGGTAGATAATGATTAACCCCTGTATGAATGGCACCTGTTGCCAGGTTTTCACCAGTCGTACTTATCCAAGGCACCACCAAGGGTGGTTTTCACCATGGGATGAATTATTTATGTTTACTATTTTTTGATTTTTTGTACTTTTGACAATTTTTTACTTTTTTTTTGTTTGGATTTTTGCAGGATAGGATAACCTTGATGACTTAAGTGTAAAAAATTTTCAAGTGCATGATGTTGATGGGCTCTTCTAGGGGCTCTCCTTTAGGTGTGGAAAGCCTATATGCCCCTAATCCATATTTTGCTGTGATGCATAGGGACCCAACCAATTTACTTCAAATTTCCCTTTCTTATCTCGGTCCTACTAGGTATGCTGATTATCCTGAAGAACTAGATCACCAACATTGAATTGGCGAGGGAAAAACTTCTTGTTGTAGCTTCTCTTAAGATGATTCTGATATGCTTGAAGATGATTGTACACTTTGATCCATTTTTCATCTAGGAGTTCCAACTAGCTGAGTCTTGCAACCCAAGCATCTTCGTCACTAATGAGGTTCTTCAAAGATATTCTCAATGATGGGATCTCGACCTCAATTGACTAGTTTCCATCAACACCATAAATGAGACAATACAGAGTGGCACCAGTAGGAGTGCAAATAGAGGTTTGATAGGCCCAAAGGGTGGGATGGATATAAAGGTGCCAATCTCGACCAGTATTGTTAACCACTTTTTTAAGGATCTTGATCAAAGTTTTGTTGGTAGCCTCCTCTTTGCCATTACCTTGAGGGTAATAGGGTGTGGAACAATGATGCTGAATGTGAAAGGTGTCACAAAGGTGTTTCATGGCCTGGTTATTGAATGGATTTCCATTATCTATGATGATGGTGGATGGGATTCCATATTGACAGAGAATATAAAAAGTATGAATTTGGATATTTGAGTACCCATGATTTGAGAGAGTGGCATTGCTTCCACCCACTTGGTGAAGTATTCAGTGGCAATGATTATGAAGGTGTGGCCATTAGAATATGGAGGGTATATCTTTTTGATTAAGTCAAAACCCCACTGAGAGAAGGGCCATGGTGCTATAAGAGGTTGCAGATCCTAAACAGGAGCATGTATCAAATCCGCATGTTGTTGGCAGTGTAAGTACTTCTTCATGAACTCATATGAATCATGTTCTAGTGTAGGCCAATAGTAACCAACTTAGAGAATTATTTTAGCTAAGGACATGCCATTTGAATGGGTCCCACACACACCACTATGTGCCTCAGTTAACACAGTGTGAGCTTTGGTCTCATTTAGACACCTAAGAAGGGTTCCATCATACCCACAATGATAAAGAGTATCACCTATGATAGTGTAGCGGGAGGTGCATTGAATGAAATATTTTTCATTGATTACATGTAAGGTCTGGAGGTAAGATGTTGTCATGAAGGTAGGTGTAAACATTGTGATACTATGGTGACATAGGATCTACAATGTTGCACACCATTTCACTCTCAGGGATTAAGAGTTGTTCAACTAGGAACTCACAGTACTTCCGATCTTTTGGCATGTCAATTAGGGAACCAATTGTATCCATTACATCATCTGCTTTGTTCTACAGTCTCAAGATATGGTCAAACTTGATAGAGGTGAAGTACTTTTTGAAATCATCTACCATGCGCTTATAAGGCAACAACTTATCATCCCTTGTCAGAAACTCATTGTTAACTTGCTTGATGATCAATTGGGAATCGCCAAAGACTTTCAAGTGAGTGATATTCCATTAGATTGTGATTCTAAGGCCGGTGAGAAGAACTTCATATTTAGCTATTTTGTTTGTGCATGGAAAAGTCAACCTGAATGACTTCGAGATATAATCACCTTGGGGGGTGATGAACAAGATTCAGGCCATTGTGCTATAGAAAATTGGACCCTCTTGAGAAAACAAAGAATTTCATGCATGATTGGACCCACTTTTGAGTCCCTTCACATCATTTCCCCTTCAAAATAGCATTTATAGGTCCCTTAGACCCATTATTTTTGATCTAGAGGCCGTTTTACTTGAGAAATCACATAAAACCCAACAAACAACATTTAATTATCTCATAACCTGAAAACCAACCTTCAAACAATAGTAGTGGGACCCATTTTCCACCTTGGGAAAATGAGTCCCCTCTGGGGGGACCCATTTGCCAAGGGTGGCGAATGAGTCCCCTTTGAGGGAAAATTTAAATTTAAGCAGAAATTTGATCAATTTAACTTTAATTTCCAGTGAATGTTGGCCTCTTAGGTATAAATAATGGGAAAATAAGGTTTTGTTGCTTATAAATACTCATTTTCAAGTCATTTCACACATTTTTTATCTTTTTATCATTTCTCAAGAGAATTCCTAAAAGTCAAGTCTTTCACAACAAGTCTCAATAGCAAAAGTTGAAGTTTTAGGGCAGCAAACTAGGGTTTTATAGGTCTTGAAACTCACTTATCTTGTCAAGATCCAACATTGAAAAGGGTTGATGATGTATGCCTATGGTGAATCATGAAGAAATCTAGGGTGAAGAGATGCAACTAGCCACCAAATTACACCTAAGGACTTGATTTCATATTGATTCCATCTTCCATTTTCACTCTATCTTTAAATTAAGGTTTTCATTTTGTTAGTTTATAATTTTCATGTCATTTCATTCCTATTTTTCATGTGTTGTAAGGTTTCTAGGGTTGAGATCTTGCATCATATCAATCATCTTTGCATTTCTTATTCTAGAGCAATAGAATATGACCTTTGTCATATTTCAGCTTTTCCTAGTCTTTAACAAATCTAAGGCTAGGGTTTATGCAAGTTTTTCTCCATTCAAGGTTTAATTACCCAACTAGGGTTTTGACCAAGGAAAACCCCCCATTAGAAAAACAACTTTAAGCTATTTTGTAGGAATTTTCTAAGATCCCGAATCAGGTTTCCATCAAAAATTGCTATATAGGTGTCAAGGTGCAGGAAAGAACTTTGAAGTTGCAAAAATCTAAAAGTGGATTGATTCGCCATGCATAGAAAATGAGTCCCTCTTGAGGTGCAGATTTGAGTCAAATGTAGATCCAGGTTCCTAACTGTCAGAAAACAACTTCTGTGCAAAAAAGTCCCGACCTGGGACTGATTCACCCATGGTAACGAATGAGTCCCAATTAGCTCAAATTCAGAATTTATAAATTTTCTAGATTTTTTCCCAATCATCTACAGTATCCCAGGTGCACACATTTTGAAAAATAGCCTTCTGTTTAGTTTAATTTGCATTCTTGTTCATTCTTTCAAAATTCTTGCAAACAACACTATGTTTTCAAAGATAACATAGGTCTTAGTTTTGCATTCATAATCAATCACATAGATCACTTAATTTCATTTAGTTTACTTCATTTAGCTTAGATAACATCATATATAACATAATTTGAATGAAACCTATAGTATTTTTGGCCCTACCTCTCTCCTTTTAGGTGAAAAATCCTAGAAGAGTTAGAGAGGTCCTAGGAGCCAAAAATCAATGGTTCATTTTGGTGAACCTGAATTTTGAACATAACGTCATTCTAATTCACATTTCTATTTGCATCTTTAGACTTAATTACTTCATCATTTCATTTTTTTGCATCTTTAGGTTTCTTAAACATTGCATTAGTTCAAGCATTATTTAGATCTCATTATTACATTTTATTTCATTCAATCATTCAAACATTCTAAATTTGCATTCTATCTTTGCATTTTATAGAATTGAAAATCTCCAGAAAAGACAAAAAAATCAGAAAAATATTAAAAAAATTATCTCCTAGGACTCATTCACCACATAGGGAAAATCAGTCCCACTATAGTTTCTGCATCAGCATTTTTAGATTTTAGTTTTCTACATTGCATCTTTCTATTTTCTGTAATTATCTATCTATTATAGTTTAGTTGTTTATGTTTTCTTAGCATAAAGTTCAATTTTCATGGCATTGATGCGTAGTTTTAGATATTTGAAAATTTCCTTTTCTATTTTCATTCCTAGTTCTTTTAGATCAAATTCATCGATACATAAAGACACCAAAATTGAAACATCAAACCATCCCTTCAAACACATGATTCAAATTAGAAACAAAATCTCATCTAAGCCTGTTAGTAGTGATGATGTTGACAAGTTAGATGAGGTTCTTCAAGACTTCCTCTCACTCACTTCATCCTCTAATGCTTGCAATGAGAAACCTAAACCCCTTAATGATAAAGTTCCCCTCAAACCTTTTTCTTGTGATGACTTTGATTTGTTAGATAAAGATCTCCAAGAATTCATCTCGCATAAGCCATCCACTAAGGTTTGTGGTGACTAACTCACAATACCGAACGTTACAACCTCTAATGCTTCTCTTGAACATCTTAAACCAATTGATGACAATTTACCCCTCAAACCTTTTAGTCGGGATTATTTGCATTTGATAGATGAGTCTCTTCAAGACTTCATCTCACCCAAATCATTTGCTTTGGTTTGTTGTGAAACCTCTAAAATCAAAGACGTTAATGTAATTCAACCTAAACTTATCCTTTACCCACCCTCACATAAACTTCACCCCTCTAACCAACCCTGGTACACCCTCTACCCTCCTAACACCAATGTATCGTAGCAATCTAGTAGCAATGCTATTGATCATACATATAACACTCGAAACAACCCACAAACAACACAACCAACCCCACCCTCTTTACCCTTACCTAATCTTCCTAGTGCTCCTCGCTATAGCTGACACACAAAGGAGTATGTTCTTGTTGAACAATTTAAGAATATTCCTACCAAAATTTCCCTTTGGGATTTGCTTCAAAACTCACAAAATTATCACAACATTCTTCAAACCTCCTTAAAACAAATCAAAATTCCTCCTGGTGCCACTTCGAATGATGTGGCAACTCTCATCCACAAAAAGAATCTTGACATCACTTTCCATCAACATGAGCTCCCTCCTTTGGAGTTGTGTAAACAACATGATGCCTTTATGATAATTGCTCGATTCAATCACATAGGTATCAAACACACTCTCATTCTACCCTTAATGTGTGTAGTGTGAGTCTTCTTGATTGATTAGATGTTGGTAGGTCACAAATAATACCTGATTCTATCTCCATTCGAGGATTTGATAATACAACAAAGAAACTACTTGGAATAATTACTTTTCCTACTACGATTGGGGTGGCTACTTTGAAAACTCCTATCCATGTCATGTCTTATGATCTTTCATATAATCTTCTTTTAGGCTGACCATGGATTCATGAGATGAATGTAGTGCCTTTGACCCTTCATCGTATTATGAAATATGTCCATAACAATCACATCTATCAAGTGGAAATCGACCTCAAGCTTGAAAGTTGCTTGCAGCTTGAAAAAGGGGTTACAAGTCCTTTGACAATATTAATTCCAACATCCAATATAGACCCTCTTCAAATTGAGTGAAATGATAAGGAATTGGTATCTAAATTCTTTGGCGACGATTGGGGCTCCTTAGAATTCACACCCTCGTTTATGGGAAAATACATACTCACACAAAAGAAAGATGAGAAACAAGAACAACCAGCAATCATGTCCACTCAAAATTATGAACAATCTTCTCAAACATATATCTCCTATAATTTAGATGACAATGCAACATACACAACAAATTTTGATGAGATAAATTATCAATCCCTACCTACTGCGCACTAAATGGAAAGACTTTATGGAAAAGGCTATAAATTTGTAAAACAATTAGGCTATATTGGAAAAGGGTGTGGAAAACATGAGCAAGGTATTTGTGTCCCTAATGAACCTAATATGTAAGAAACAAAAACTAGATTGGGATATTCTTTTTCTCAAATGACCAAAGCTACTCAACGACCATTTTTGAACATTAATGCTATAAAATTTCACCAACAACACAAAATCACAATCAAACATCCTAATTTGCTTGATATAACCTTACCACCTTCATGCAAGTATGCTAATAGTGATAGGGATTTGAAACAAATGTTAGGAGTTTATGATATCCCATCCTCACTCACATGAAAAAATGTATTCCTCGTGCCATGAATGTTACCGAGCAAGAAGAAAGTGATATCACTGAATATTTTTCTGAATTTGAAAGTCCTAAATCCAATACACTCCCTTTAGGAAATACAATTGATGTGCCAATGGACACTACCTTGATGATGAAGAACAAGAAGACACTACTGCTTTACTTCATGATTTTCCTAAAAATTTTGCTTGGAAATATTTTGATATGCCAGGAATTGACTGGAAAATTATGATGCATAACATTGTCCTTTCTATAAATGCTAGACCTGTTCATCAAAATATCAAAAAAATGCATCCTAACATAGCTTTGCATGTTAAAGAGGAGCTCAAAAAACTTCTTGATGCAGGCTTTATTAGACCTATTGATTATTCTCCTTGGATCTCAACTATTGTCACAGTTGAAAAAAATGATAATCATATTAGGATATGCACAAATTTTTGAGACTTGAATAAAGCCTCTTTAAAAGACAATTTTCCACTTCCTAATATAGACATGATCGTGGATTCAACTACTGGACATGCTTTGTTGTCATTCATGGATGGATTTTCTGGTTATAATTAAATCCTTATTAACCCTCAAGATCGATATAAAACTACCTTTACAACTGTTTGGGTAACATTTTGTTGGGTTGTGATGCCCTTTGGCCTAAAGAATGCCGGTGAAACTTATCAACATGCAATGAAATTAATATTCCATGATTACATTCACAAAATTTTGGAAGATTATGTTGATGATATCCTCGCTAAATTGTTAACATGGCAAGACAATGTAAATGTCCTTCACAAAATCTTTGACCGAATATGGCAATACAATATGTGATTGAATCCAAAAAAGTGTCTTTGGCATAGATAGTGGAAAACGTTTGGGGGTTGTCATATCTCAAAGAGGCATTGAGGTGGACACAAAGAAAATTGATACAATCATTAACATGCCACCTCCTAGGAATATTTCTTAGTTGCACATGTTACAAGGTCAAATTCAAGCTATTTGTCATTTTGTTGCATCTTTAGCCGATCACAGATTGCCTTTCACACATCTCCTAAAAACGGGCGTCCCTTTTGATTGGGATGAGGATTGGAAACAAGATTTTGAGAGTCTAAAGGAATACCTAGCCACTCCACCTGTTTTATAGCTTGTTGTGCCACCTAGACCATTTATCTTGTACATCGCCGCATCTTCTCATGCTCTTGCAACATTTTTGGCTCAACATGGCGATCATGACAAAGAACACCATGTTTATTACATTAGACAAACCTTAATTGATTATAAAAAATGATATTCACCAATCGAAAAATAATGTTTGGCTCTTGTATTTGCTACTAGCAAGTTGCGACATTATTTACTAAATGCTAAAATACAAGTCATCACAAAATTTGATCCTCTTAAACATATTTTCAACAAAAACAGATCTCTCCAGATGCTTATCTAAGTGGGTGATGTTGTTAATTGAGTTTGACCTTAAATTAGTTTCACAAAAAGCAATCAAAGGCCAAGCCTTAATTGATCACTTAGCTGATGCTCCTTCTCCTTTTGCTTTACCTACTCCTGATTCCTTTCCTGATGATCATGTCTTAACCGTTGAAATTAAACCATGGGAGTTATTTTTTGATGGATCTAAGTGTAGAACAAGTTTCGGTGCTAGAGTGGTACTAATTCCACTTGATGAAAAACCTATTCCCTTATTTTTTTGATTAAATCTCCTATGCAAAAATAATACAACTGAGTATGAGGCATTGATTGCAAGTTTGCAAGCTTCTTTATCACTAAACACTACAGATATCAATATCTTTGGCGATTCACAATTGGTCATCAAACAAATCAATGGTACATATCAAACTAAACCTGAAAAATTATCAAAATACAAGGAACTTATAATGAGAATATTAGAAAAATTTGACTTGTTCACCATTGATAACATCCCATGCAAAGATAATCAACATGCGGATGCAATGGTGAGTGTAGCTTCTTCATATCCTCACTTGATCTTCCACAAATTTCACCTTTGTTATCCATCCCATCATGAAACCTTTGATCGATACTCTATTAGAAGAAATTTTGTTGATAACTCAAGATGCTTTGTGTGAATGTGACGATACCATATACAACTACTTGAAAGATGGTACCATTCTTGAACCTACCACAATGAATACTCAAAAAAATTTACGTAAACTCGTGGCTAAAAATGTAATCCTCACAAATGCATTGTATACAAGATATTTTAATGGTCTCCTACTACGGTGTCTTTAAAATTATGAAATCCATTTAGCACTTGAATAGGCTCATGCTGGTTCTTGTGGAGGTCATTTTGGAGGTCATTCATTAGTGCAAATACTTATTTGTATGGGTTATTATTGGAGACATATGGAGAAGGATTGCTTCACTTATGTTAAATGATGTCAAAAATGCCAAGAGCATAGCAATTTGATCCATGCTCTTGCTACTGAGCTCCATGCCAATGTTCCCATTTGGTCATTTTCAATATGGGGGTTGGATCTTATTGGAAAAATTTCACTGCCTTCTTTTGTAGGACATACATTTATTATAACCGCAACAAACTATTTCATGAAATGGGTGGAAGCTATTCCCCTCCTTTCTACCACTGCTAAAGCAATTTGTTGTTTCATCTTGGACCACATAATTTCTCACTTTGGACTTCCTTCTGCAATCATTTCAGATAATGGAACTCCATTTAAGAATAATGAAGTTTAGAAATTTATTGAAACATTCAACATTCAACATCACTTTTCTACATCGTATTATCTGTAATCCAATGGACAAGCTGAAAATACTAATAAGCTTATCGAAAAAATTCTCAAGAAAACTATCACCAAGCATCATAAAGACTGGCATACATAAATATCTTATGCACTTTGGGATTATAGAACTAATGTTCAACCATCCATAGGAAATACCCCTTATAACCTTGTTTATGGCATTGATGTGATTATTCCCTTGGAGTTAGAAATTCCTACTTTGCCAGTTGCTCTCCAAGATCTTATTGATGATGACACTTATAAAGATTGACGATTACATCAACTCGAGATGCTCGATGAACAACACATTAATGCTCTCGAAGATCTTCAAGCCCACATAAAAAAATTACAACACAAACACAACAATCACATCATCCCTCAGTCGTTTTGTAAGGGAGATTTTGTTCTTATTGAAAATCAATGCAATACTAGTGCTGATAATGAAGATAAAGATAAGTTCAACCCTATTGGTTAGGACCTTACATAGTTGATACCAATTATGGGTCTAGTTCTTATCTCTTAATGTAGCTTGATGGAGCACCCCTTAAGGAACCCATTAATTCCTTGCATTTGCATCGGTATTATCTCTAATCCATTTGAATAGTATAATCGATACAACAGTGTTGTTCAAAGTTATTTGATGTTATTCTAAATAACTTTCACATTGCTTCATTCTTGACAACTAATTTTGTGTTTGTCTTGAACACTATGGTAATTATTTAAGTTCATTTTATAATTTCTTTAGGCTTCATACTATTCACATTCTTATTGTGTTAAGTTAAATCTTGAAACATATATTTTGGGAACCTAAATGCTGGCTCTAGCACTTCTAGTGTTTTTCACCTAAAAGGAGAGAGATTTAGGTCCAAAATGCTTATGTAACACTCAAATTAGGATGTGTGCAATGTGATATGATGTAAATAAAATTAACTAAATGTAACTGATTGACCAAAGTGAACTAAAATGAATGCAAAACTAAGATTTATGCCTTGTTTGAAAACACAGTGTGATATAAAAAAAGATTGAAAATGATGAATGAAATGCAATTTTTCACTAAACAAAAGGCTATTTCTCAGAATATGTGCACCTGGAAAGCTGTAGAGGAATGAATGAAAATTTGGAAAGCTAATGAAATCTGAACTTAGGCTAACTAGGAATCATTTGCCACCTTGGGCGAATCAGTCCCAAATCAAGACTTTTCTGCATGGAACCTATTTTCTGATAGCTAGGGATTTGAAACAACATCTGGCCCAATTCTGCACCTTAGGTGTGACTCATTTTCCAAGCATGGCAAATCAGTCCTCTTTTTGATTTCTACAAACTCAAAACTTAGATCTATACCTTGACACCTGCACAATAAATTTTGAAGGAAACCCGATTCCAGATCTCAAAAAATTCCTGTAAAACAACTTAAAGAAGTTGATCTAATGGTGGGTTTTCCTTAATCAAACCTCTAGGTAGGTAACTAAACCTTGAATAGAGAAAAATCTGCATAAACCCTAGCCTTAGATGTGTTAAAGACTAGGAAAGGTTGAATAATGATAAAAACCCTATTCTATTGATCTAGAATAAGACATGTAAGAATGATTTAAAGGATGCAATATCTCTACCCTAGAAACCTTACAACACATAAAACTTGGATAAAAAATGACATGCAAATTCTAAACACAATGCAAACCTTAATTTGAAGATAGAGTAATAATGGAAGATGGAATCAATAGGAAACCAAGTCCTAGGCATGATTTGGTGGCTAGTTGCACCTCTTCACCCTAGATTTATTCATGATTCACCATAGGAATCCATCATTAATCATTTGCAATGTTGGATCTTGACAATATTAGTGAGCTTCAAGACTTGTGAAAACCCTAGTTTGCTGTCCTAAAACTTCAAATTTTTCTAATGAAACTTGTTGTAAAATGATTTTTCTCTTGAAGAATGATGATGAGGGGTATGTGTAGAATCATCATGGAGAAAAAAAGCCCTTAAGTGGTGAAAAATTTAGAAAAATCAGAGTTAGGAAACTTGATGTAAAAATTTGAATAATTTATCTATATTATTTCAAAAATATGTAAGAATAGAATCTATAGAAAATTGAATGTAGTTTCTAAACTACTAGGTGTAACGTCTAGAAAAATGCAGAGGAAACAAATTAGAGAAAACATGCAATGCAATCTAAAACTCTAATGCAATCTAAGTTAAGCAACAAAGAACAAAGGAAAGATAAAACATAAATAAACTGAACAATCTCACCCAATATGTATGTAATTCCATGTATCATCATGATTTCCCTTCTCCATTTTTCCATTGTAGTATAATTTCCCTCAGATTTTCAAAAGTTCATGCAAGTATAGCCTATAATAGTGATTTAGCAAAACATCGAAGATTCAAGATAGTTTCTCCAAAAAGTCATAAGATTTCGAGAGAGATTGGAATGATGATAGACTGATCAATTTATAGAAAATTGATTATTCAAACGACATGTCAGGATTGAAAGATCAATAGACGGTTGAGATCGACAGATTAGAAATGCATTCTGATAACTGTTAGTAATGACATGAGTGATATAAATTAGAAATAGAATTGAAGATTAAATAAATGATTTAATCTTCGAGTTTGGTATTCAAAGCAAAAGAATAGTCTTTGCATGACAAAGATAAAGAGTGGATTAAAGCAACTCTCTGTTCGAATGCACACACAAGGTTAAATAATTAAATAGGAATATTTAATTAATATGCATGTACACACAATTGAGTTAGCACTGGACGATTGAATGATTTGACGAAGAGATTACTTGAGAAAGCCACTCAAACATTAAATCAAGAGTTAACTGAGTGATTAAAATAGATCTTTGAGTCGAGTAAAAGTGAATACTTAGATAATTTGCACAATTATCTAAATATAGAGGAATGCGCTAAAATAAGATTTATGAATTAAATAATTCATTTAATTCAAGATTTGATATTTGAAGAATAATTAAATAAATAAGATTTATTTAATTAAATGATGAAGAGGTTTAAATGAATAATTAAATAAATAAATAATTTATTTAAGTATAGTTGAAATATGATAGAGGTAAATTAAATAAGAATTTATTTAATAGAAGAATGATAAGGTTAATTAGTAACATAATTAAATAAAAAGTATTTATTTAATTAATCAAATAGAATAAAGAATAGTGTGAATTAATTAAATAATTAAGATTATTTAATTAATAGAAGAATTAAAGTTAAAGTGAATAATCAAATAATTGACATTATTTAATCATGACCATGAAGAATACGAATTATGGAGAATATTGAAGTCGCAGGCTTAAACCAGATTTCAGTGTCTACATTTGCCCCTCTTTGATACAATGTCATTTCGGTGTTGCGTAAAAGAAAATCGATTAAAATATGCCCCAGTCATGCCCCGGTGTTAAATAGGTGAAGGTATGCCCCCTCAGGAAAATTGACAAATTTTCAAAAAAATTTAGAAAAATTTGGAAATGATCCTGATTAGTCCATTGGATAGTCAGAAATGCAGTGGAGTTGATGAAATTGAAGTTGGAAGTGGCATGGACGGGTATGGGTCGATTGAAATTAGAAGCTGACGCAGCCAATAGAAAAGAATGCCACCAAAACCTTAGGTATAAATAGAAAATGGGGTAAAAACCTATTCATTTTAACCCACATAGCTTTGAGATTTGAGATTTTGCTCTGCACCCACAATGAAGATGTCTCCTGTTCTGAATACCCACCATTAAGCATACAGGATCCGGACCTTCAGGCGGCCAACCGACGTGGACCCCCTGGTATGTACCTTAAACTTGACTTGTGAATTTTTGATTTGCGCCAGTTTTTATGCGTTTATTTGCTATTTTTGTTATGCGTCACTTTGTTTTAAAGCCACATGTGAGTGCACAATCGACACATTTGCATGTGGATCAACACATTTGTAAAATCACGTAGATAGTTAGCGTAGGGTTTTTGCGGTTCAACACTTTTGTATTTTAGTTCAACACATTTGATAAATAACAACACATTTGCATTTGAAATAGCCGCATGTGTTTATTTTTCAACGCATTTGAAAATATTTCAACGCAGTTGTTATTTGATTTATGCAGTTGCATATGATATGTGATTTACGCAAACACATTTGTTATTTTGCATGCATTTGCATATTAAAGTGACACAAGTGAAAAATAATGACGCATATGTGAAATTGAACTACGCATTTGGTTTTCTGCAACACATTTGTAATAAGAATGATGCATGTGCAAAAGAATGACGTATGTGCAAAAGAATGACACATTTGAAAAATAATGACGCATTTTAATAGCATTTGATTTAGTCATTTTGCACTAGGATAGATGTTTGATGCTAACATGAGGCATGTATAATGCCATTGTAGGTTGTTTTAGACACTGTATATACGCGAGAGTCGAGACCTATGACTTTTCACTTTTGAGATAGCTTGCGGAGTGCAAAGAGACAATTCTTATGGCACCTAGGTCTTCTACATGTGATAGACATGCCCCAGATTTGGGCAAACCAAGTTCTGCTGACAAAATTGTGTGAGTGGTGGCACTCAAAGACTTCTTCTTTTCACCTGCCTATTGGAGAGGTGACATTCACCCTAGAGGACGTCTACAGGATTTTGAGACTTCCCATCAGAGGCATGAGGGTGAGGTACAATACCCAGAGGGGTGTTGCTGAGATGTGCAGATACTACCCTCACGTCAATGTCAAACAGTTAAGATTTGATCATTATGAGATTAGATGGCGTGTATTGGCACAGAGGTATAGATGGCTGGACTGTCTATTGTGTACATTGATAGGTGGGATAGTGCTTCCTGACCGTCGAGGTCATGGTTTTCCTGTGGGTTGGGGGGAGATGTTGATAAGTATGCTAGAGTGACAGGAGGTATATGCTTGGGGTCCCTGTCTCCTTGGCATGTTATATTTTCACTTGCATGAGATAGCCTATCAAGAGGCTCAGTCCATGAGTTGTGGTACCATGCTCTTGATGGTATGGGTGTGGGAACACATTGCTATTTTTCAGCCACCAGTGATAGTCGATGTACAACACAGAGCTCCTCATGCCTTTCATTATGTGGGGGAAAACACTCAGCACCACATGGGAGATACCATGTATTTCAGACATGCCATTGACACTATGGTACAGTTTACATGGAGACTGTACTTGGGATGTGTAGAGTGGTCACACAAGGATGAGAATTTTCCTTTTTTCTGCCAGACACAGTACTTGATTGGGCATAATTTTTCACATGTCCATATTATAGAGCACCATTTTCTAGATCATGTATTATGACAGTTCAGAGAGATACAGGATGTACCGAGAGGACGGGTTGAGTTCGCAAGGTCTTCGCGAGAGATCCCCCTATGGGGTCTAGAGATTCCAATAGCTATTGCTGAGGTAGATATTGATGGATTGCAGGTAGTTCCGTGGGGATGGAGAGATGGTGCAGTAGACCTAGGTACCATAGAGGCTTATGATCAATGGTGGGTCATGCATAGGCCAATACCCCTTACATATCCAGATCAACCTGTGCTGATAGAGCGGTGAGGGAAAGGACAGCTCGATAGGCATGGAAGAGGCAGAGGTTAGAGAGGTGGAGGGGGCCATGGTGATGATGGAGATGGTGGTGGAGATGGTCAGTGAGGTGGTAGGAGAGGTGGACATGGACGGAGGGGACGAGGGCCACCATTATCACCGATTCGTGAGGAGGGATGGGGAGAGGAGGATGTGCCCATGTCAAATATTGGTAGAGGTGGGGAGGAGGTACATGTTGAGATTGGTAGAGAGGAGGAGCATCTCGCAGAGGAGGGCATTCCAGAGGTTCATGCAAAGGAGGAGGTAGACAAAGAGGAGGTAGAGATTGATGCCCTTGGCTTACTTGGTGCTTATTAGGATGATGATGAGGAGGATGATGATCATGAGTGGGAGATGTGAGACAGGATTCTAGAGGAGTTGGAGGATGAGGATGATGGTATACCTAGGGTGAGACAGGTTGACACAAAGGCAGTTGATTTTGACACTGCCACACTTCGGGCCCAGGTTGCATCCTTGGAGGAGCAGATGAGGGTGATGATGTCCAAGAGAGATTTGTTACAAATGGAGAGGGAAAAATCCATCATGGATAGAGATTAGGCCATAGCTCGGAGGCAGGAGACTAAGTAGAGATTCACAAAGATCAGAGCACTATGTACTGGGCCAGTAGCTGCATTTTCCAGAGAGTTAGTTAGAGCCAGGGAGGGAGGCTTATTATCGAGATTTATATGAGACAACAGTTCCTCTAGAGAGATGAGCCCTGAGCTATTCAGAGGCACATAGTGGGAGGACCCAGACTAGGACCCACTCTAGGATAGTTATCACAAAGGGTGTTGAGCAGCCATGTAGAGCTAGTCCATATGACAGGCCCCACTCAGGTCACAGGTCATCGGATTCTTGACATCAATCATCCACACTCTAGCCATGATAGTAGTGGTAGTTTAGGATAGGGACACTTCTTGATATGTACCGAGACATTGCATTATGATTATATAGCATGTAGGCTTCCATATTTATGATACATTATGACATTGTGATGTGACACTTTTGTGGGATATATATATGATGTTGGCGGTGATTCTCATCATATGCAGTTCTATTTATTGATTATGCAGTCGTTTATGTTTATATATCATGTTTATATGAGATGCCTATGTGATGGATGATCATATCTATTTTATGATGTGTTTATGTAGCCTATGATGTGATGTTGATTCTATGTGATGTATGCATTTTATAGTTATGAGATGCAATATGATGTTATATGTACAATGCTTTCTACATGTGACGCTATACAAATGTAATGTGATGCATTTATTTACAATTTGTTATGTACATGGAATGCTAATGATATGTATTGTATGGTGATGAATGTCTATTATGCCATGGTGTCCTATATATGATAAATGCCTATATGTATGTATTTTTATAACATGTGTGTGTATATGCAAGATGATTGATATTTTTGTGTGTCACAAGACTCTATCATAATGCAAGAAAGAAGAACTGTTAGTATAGAAAGAAAGATTGAGAAATAATAAAAAAAATAAGATGGATGTTAGTATTAGCAATCTTCGATGTTTCGCTGTATCACAAAAGGTTTTTCACTTTATCATCATTGGGTGGGACTAATACAAATGGAGAAAAACACCATGATATGACATAGATCAAGGTGTACAAGGTCATCCACTTGCTAACAATAGACACTCGCAGACAAGGATTGTCGTTAACCCATACTAAGGGCACAAGTTGCCCCAGTCTTTTTGTCAAGACAAACCACATACAACAAACAAAGCAAAAGATGGGTCATGAGACATCATCGCTCCTCTAAATCCTTCATGGGACATCCTTGAGGAAACTAGTAACATGACTCAAAATAAAATTTAAAAGATAGTTGACAGACAACAGTCAAAGAAAACAAAATTCTGATACATCGTTGCTTGTCTAAATCCTTCATGGGACACCCTTGAGAGAGCTAGTAACATAATTCTGAGTCATCAAGTCAAATAAAATGATAAGATAAATAAGCCATAAAGTCAAAAAGCCAGTAAAGTATTTTCCAAAACGTGATTTGTTTGTTTGATTTGTTTTGA
Organism: Sequoia sempervirens; assembly: GCA_007258455.2. NCBI lineage: Eukaryota > Viridiplantae > Streptophyta > Pinopsida > Cupressales > Cupressaceae > Sequoia > Sequoia sempervirens. The sequence continues at coordinate 42,739 of VDFB02256795.1, forward strand.
TTGATAGAAGGATTGATTGATAGAGCCTGTTTTCAGGAGAGACACATATCGGATAAGACTTTGAGTCTGGTTTCAATATTATGACTATCTATATAAAGCACAACAAAGCCTGGTTTCAGAAAGACATGTATCATATAAGACGTTGAGTCAGATGCCGTTGATGTGATAACTTGTGTAAGGATATGTTTGATTGTTTGACAATGTTGATTATGTAGGAAGGACTCATCCTATATAAGACATGGATTTTTTTGTTGATATCAATATTTAGGAAGGACTCATCCTAAATAAGACACATGTTGAGTGTTTTGATAATGTCTGTTTCCAGGAAGGACACATCCTGTAGCAAAAATTAGTTGATTTGTTTTGATTGTTTCGTTTGGAAAGTTGATTGATTTGACTTAGAGACATTGTTGACTTGTTCACTAGATTGATGCATGACTTGATATGATGTACTGACAATTGACTGTGTGTGATGAAAAACCCTAAAGGAATGACCTAGTATGGCCTTGAGGGATCATTGATTGATGGCCTTGCCTATGTTATACACGCAGAGACCTTGTAATTCAACTTGACTTTAACTAACAAGACTGACTACAAACAAAAGACGTGTGTGATAGTGAATGTGACGAACCCTAATGGAATGACCTAGTGCATCCTCAGGGGCTCATCGATTGATGGCCTTGCCTATGTTATACACGCATAGACCTCGTAGTTCGACACGATCAATGACCTTGTAATATAGACATATGGATTGAATCATGGTTTTATACAGACAAACCTAAATGGACTAACCTAATGCCTCAGGGGCACATCAGCAGATGGCCTTTCCTACATCTAGTCACAATGGCAATGTAGTTAGACTAATGACAAAGACTGAAAAATGCGACTGACGCTGACTCTATTTTTTGATTTTTAACATGTTTTGATTTTTTTTTGTCTTTTTGAAGTTTTATGATGTTTTTGTGTTTTTCTCAGGTCATTTTATGATGTTTTTGGATTTTTCTATGGTTTTACATCTTCAACATAGCCAAAGTAAGAACCAATATGACACACATCAAGTGTCTACCCCTAGTCGAGTATAAGACCAATTGATTATGAATAGGGTAAAATGGGGGATATGAAATACACTCGATGTCAATCATTCCAAGTTATGGGAAAGACTACTACTTATTACGAATGGTATGTACAAGCAATGGATGGGAAAGATAAGGAATATGTACAAGGAAGTGGACTATGTACATGATATGCTAGATTAGAATAATAGTAGACAAAGGAGCAGAGTCAACTACACATGGCGCCTGTTTGCCAGGTTTTCACCATGGTACCTATCCAAAGCGCCATCGAAGTGGTTTTCACTATTGGAAGAATTATTTGTCTTTACTATTTTCTATATTTTCTAATTTTTTTGGTGTTACCAAGATGCCTGTTTGCCAGGTTTTCACCTTGCTAACAATTTTTTTGTTGATTTTCTAAATTTTTTTTTGTAATTTTGCTAATTAAGACAAGGGTCTCAGAAGCTATGCGTAGAACTTCTTTAGATGAAGACTATTGATTGGAAAGGACAATGGTTCCCCTTCAGGAGTAGAGAGTTGGTATGCTCTTGATCCAAAGGATTCTATAACAATATAAGGTCCTAACCGGTTTGGTTCAAACTTTCCTAGTTTTTCTCTTTCTGCTTGATTCTTTGGGTTCTCCATTAAAACCAGGTCACCAATGTCAAAGTTTCTGTTCAAGACCTTCCTGTTATAGCTACAACGAAGGTGATTCTGATATGCTTGGAGATGGTCTAGTGCCTTCTGTCTTTGCTCATCTAGGAATTCTAGCTCATGGAGTCTCGATACTCGGTACTCTTCATCATCAATGTGCCCTTTCAAGGATACCCTTAGGGAAGGAATCTCAACCTCAATAGGAAGAATGGCTTCAGAACCAAATACTAGTGAATAGGGAGTGGCGCTAGTGGGAGTACGGATACTTGTACGGTAGGCCCATAAGGCAGGATTAAGCTGTAAATGCCCATCACGACCAGCATCATTGACAGTCTTCTTGAGGATTCTAATGATAGTTTTTTTAGATGCCTCGGCTTGGTCATTACCTTGTGGGTAGTATGGAGTGGAAAAATGATGTTGAATATGAAATTCATCACAAAGATGGCAGACTTCTTGATTCTTAAATGGGTGGCCATTATCGGTAATTATGGACTGAGGGACACAATATCCACAAATGATATAGTTTAGGATAAACTTAGAGATCTGTGTGCCAGTAATGTATGTCATAGGAATAGCTTCGATCCACTTTGTAAAGTACTCAGTGGCAGTGATGATGAATTTGTGGCCATTAGATGATGTGGGATGGATCTTACCTATGAGGTCGAGTTCCTATTGGGCGAAGGGCCATGGTGACGTTATATGATGGAGCTCCTGTGCTGGTGCATGTATCAAGTCTCCATGAACTTGGCATTGACGAAATTTCTTTAAAAAGACATATGAGTCCTTTTCCATAGTAGGCCAATAATAACCCAGTCTCATAATCTTTTTGGCTAAGGTAGGACTGCTAGAATGGGAACCACATATACCCTCATGCACCCCATGCAAGGTTTCTTTTGCTTCATTAGAATCAAGACATCTCAGTAGGGTATTATCTAAGGTGCGTCTATATAGGGTGTCTCCGACAATGGAGTATTTAGTTGACTTATGAAGGAATCTCCTATGTTGGTTGTTTAAGAGGCCAGTGGGTATGATTTCGACATGAAGGTAGTCATAGATTTCTTTGTACCATGGGGAATCAGGACCAACAATGTCACATACCATTTTCGAATCTGGGATATTGTAGGTTGGGACCAAAAGTTGTTCTACCAAAAACTCAAACTTAGGCATGTTGTTAGGAATGTCTAGAAGTGATGCAATTGTAGCCATAGCATCTGCTGCCCTATTTAAAACATGAGGTATCTAATGAAATTTGACTTTGTCAAAGTACTCTTTAAATCCATAAGCCATGCATTTGTATGGAGCAAGCTTCTCATCCTTAGTCTCATAATCAACATTTATCTATTTGATTACTAGTTGAGAATCGCCATATACCTGTAGGTTCTTAATTTTTCACTTGACTGCCATGCATAACCTTGTCACTAGAGCTTCATACTCTACTATGTTGTTAGTACATGGGAATGCAATCCTGAATGACTTAGGGATGGAATCACCATGTGGTGTGATAAATAGTATACCATCCCCTGAGCCATGATTTGCATGTGATCCATCAAAGTACAGTTTCCATGTTATGTTTGTGTCGATTGTGAATATGAACTCATCAAGAAAGTCTACAACTAATGGGTGATCTTCTTGTATTGGTGCATCGGCTAACTGATCAGCAATGACTTGTTCTTTAATAGCCTTTCTCTCCACATACTGGATATCATACTCACTAAGTATCATAACCCATTTGGCTAGTCGCCCTGTTAATGTTGCCTTGTTGAGAAAATATTTCAAAGGATCTATTTTAGCAATCAACATTGTTTGATGGTTTAACATATAGTGCCTTAGTTTTTGGGTAGCAAATACTACTGCAGGATAGGCACGTTCAATGGTACTATAGTTGAGCTCATAACCTACCAAAGTCTGACTAATATAATAGACTTCCCTTTCATGACCTTCATCATGATTCTGTGCAAGCAATGCTCCGGGTGATGAATGGGTTGTTGTAATATAAAAAATCAATGGTCATCCTTCAACAAGTGGCATTAAGACTGGTGGTGTGAGTAAATATTCTTTAATCAGTTGAAAAGCCTCTCTGCACCTAGTTGTCCATGCAAATGGCACCCCTTTCTTAAGTAGATGTTGAAAAGGATGTGTCTTATCTAGTAACTGCACTATAAATATTCTAATGGATTGCAGTCTTCCTGGTAATGTCCTTAGTTGACTGAGATTAGTTGGCGGGGGCATGTCTATGATTACTTTTACCTTGGCCAGATCCACTTCAATGCCTCATCTGGAAATGATATAGCCTAAAAGCTTTCCTGACTTGAATCCAAACACACATTTCTTGGGATTGAGTCTCACTTTATACTTCTCTAGCCTTTGAAATATCTTGTCTAAAACCTGTAAATTTTCTACCCATGTCTTGGATTTAACAATAAGGTCATCAACATAATCCTCCATAAGAGTGTGTACTAGATCATGAAAGATGGTGGTCATGGCATGTTGATAGGTTGCTCCAACATTTTTGAGTCCAAAGGGCATAAAATTCCAGCAATATGTTCCCCAAGGATAAGTGAAAGTTTTCTTAGGTTGGTCTTTAGTTGCAATTTTGATCTGATTATATCCTAAAAATCCATCCATAAGGGACAACATCTCATATCCTTCTGTCATGTCAATTATCATGTCTATGTTAGGCAAAGGGAAGTCATCCTTAGGACAAGCCTTGTTGATATCTCTAAGATCGATGCAAATGCAGATGCCCCTGGTTGGTTTGGTGGCTGGTACAAGATTGGAAATCCAATCGGCATAGTCAATTGATGTAATGAAACCAATGTCTAATAGTTTCTTGAGTTCTGCCTTGACTAGTAAAGCAATATGTAGATACATTTTCCTCAATTTTTGTTTCACTAGTTTGACACCTGGTTGTAAGGGTAAGTGATGTAGAACAAGTTTAGGATCCAACCTAGGCATGTCTACATAGGACTAGGAAAAATTTATCTGCCTATGTGTAAAGAAGTTATGGAATTTTGGTTGCTCTTTTGTTGTTAATGACGTTGCAAAATAAACTAGTTGAGAATTCTCTTCTGTGCCTATGTTGGCTTCTATTGATTCTTCAACAAGCATGGGTGACTTTTCTTGTGCAACAGGGAGAATGTTCAAACCTCCATCCGTAGGTGCCTTAGAAAGGTTTTCACCTTTGGATGCATCCTATATTTTTACTTTTTCATTGTCTAGAGGCGCCTTTCGGTTTTCACCTAGAGACTCATCCTTTTTATCTTGTTTATTATTTTTCTCATTTTTGCAACTGGAGGGTTGAACAGATTCCCCAAAATATTCTTTATTGTCTAAGTCAATGGTAAAACCAGCCTTGTGATCACTGCTAGGTATTCCTTCTCGTAATCCCAGGAACTCAACAATTGCTTCATCATTCTAAAAAATGTCTAAGACGGGTGTGTCTTGTTGGTCCCAATCAATGAGTTGGGGATAAACTAAGGGCATGCCATCATTAGAGTTATCAAAGTTTAATGGGGTCAAGGAAAGGACTGAGTTGTTCATATGGTCACAAAAGTCTTGTACTAAGTCTTGTTTGCTCTTTGGTTTAGATCTAGGTGGATTGAGAGGTGGGCCTAATGCTAAGGTTTGGTTATCTAAAATAGATGGATCAGGTTGCCAAGAGGTAGGATCAAGTGATTTCCAATAGTAGTGTTTAAACCATTCCTCTTTTGTCATATTCTTTGGTGGACATGAATTTAATGGATTTGGTGAGGATCTTAACATTAAGTCAAGTTCTCCAAATAGCCTGTCAAGGTCCATTGAAGAGGTAGAGGATAGGGAATCCCACTCATAGTCATTGGAGTCGGGGGAGTCACAGTGATATTGGTCTGATGGTTCGTGAGATGTCTTAATATCTTCTGAAGCACTTACTTCCCCAATTAAGGGTGATGTGGTACTAGGAATGGCAATCTGAATCGGTTGAAACCCAAGCCCCAAGCCTTTTGGCCACTAAGAAACAAAGATTGCTTGAATCCTCCCATCTTGATTTAAGCCTAAACCACTATGTCCATTATATCCCTTGTTCTGCATGATTGTGAAACCTTTTCCATATAGATATGTAGGAATGTGAGTAAGTGAGATGTTCTTCATAATCTTCTCTATACAGCCAGGACGTAACATCTTCTGTATTTACGGCCTCTTTGCTTAATTCTCCCCATTTAGTGAAAGTCGTTGTGGGAGGAACATGTATAGTGACCATAGATTGTCTCCTATTTGATGTAGGTAAACCGTATGACTTAGGAGGAATCCGATGGCTAACTCAATAAGATGTCTTCATGTAATACTCTCCACAACCCTTGTCTTGGATCTCAACCCTAGGAGTGGTAGGAATTGAGGGTGAAATAGATGTTCAAGTGAGTGTGGATGGATCAACATAGGGAGATGGATTGGACGATGAAGCCTCTTGGTTTACTGGCACTTGGTGTTGGAGTATCTCTTTTAGATTGGTGCAATATTGGAATGGATCTGGGTCACCATCTATAGTTATTTTAGTGCCATTGTAAGGAAATTTGAGACATTGATGATATGTGGAAGGGATCGCCTTCATGGCATGAATCCATGGTCTGCCTACCAGAAGGTTGTAAGGAAGGGTGAGATCCAAGACCTGGAACTTTGTGTCCATTACTGCAGGACCAATTTTGATAGGAAGTGTTACCACCCCCTTTGATTTTCATTCCTCATCATCATAAGATTTAATGACAACACTTTTGGTTGTGTCTACGCATGCTTATGAGAAACCTAATGCCTTAATCAATTTTAAAGTACATAGATTTAACCTTGCTCCTTTGTCTACCAAAACTCGTCTAACTTTGGTCTCATCAACAAGGACTTCAACATGTAAAGGGTCATTATGGTTCATGTTTTTAGTTATGTAGTCTTGTTTAGAAAATGTGGCATGATGGTTATTGGTCAAATAGCCCACCATTTCCTAGAAATGATTGACATCAAGATCATTGGGGACTGTGGTGTTTTGTAAAGCCTTATCTAGAATGGATCGATGCTCAGGAGAGATACATAATAGTTCCAAAATTGAGATTTGGGCTGGGGTCTTCTCCAACTAGTCAAGTAGGTTATATTGTGACTTGGAAGTCTATGGTGTTTTCTGCGATGGAGGACCTTGGATAGTGATCTTAGTACAATGAGTATTGACCACACAATTGGGATTTGTATTGATAGTAATGTTTTTGTTATGCTCATCGGTAGTGCGAAGGTGACTAATGGTTTTTCCACTCTTATAATCATGCTTGATACTCGCATAGTTGGCTGATATATTGGTCTTAGTACTCAAACTGGGAACAATTCCTTTCCCATGGTCATGTAGCGGATCAGAAAAGACTTGATGATCAGTATTTGATGACTTTTGTTTCTATCCACTAACTTCAATTATTCTCCTTTTGACAAGATCCTGTATGATATTTTTCAGTTGGAAACAATTTTGTAGGTTATGTCCCTTAGTTATATGATAATCAAAAAAGGCATTGTCATCCCACCAAACTGGTTTAAATTGTCCTGGATCGTATTGTCTTGGCTCTTGAAAATGTATAAGATTATGTTGTAATAGTTGTTTGAATACAGACTCGGTGGGTTCCCCTAAGGGAGTGAACTCATGTTTTTGAAACCTCCTTTGTTGTTGTGGACGTTGAGTATTTTGGAACATGTTGGGAGGTTGATTGATAGCATTAAGCGTGTTGGCAGAAGTGTTAGGTCCTTGTAATGTGATGATTGGTCCTACTTGTACATTTTTAGCATCAACTACCCCATCATTGGTGACGTTTTTGTTGTGAGACCAAAATCTGTTTCTGTCATTGGGGGTATTTTGCACAATTGGATTTCTATTAGATGTTGATGTATTAATTTCACCTTTTTCAATGAGATCCTTTTCTATTATAACCCCCTTTTCCAAAATTTCCAAAAAAGATGTACAACAATGTACCCTTAAGTTACTCCTTAGTTTTGCATGAAGGTTTTCCTTGAACATAGTAAGTGTTTTGTTTTTTAGGTATCTCAACAGGACATTGACTAGCTATAGTCCTCCATCGCTGGAAGAAAGCGATAAATGTTTCACCTTCATCTTGTGTTGTGTGACACAAGGTTGCTATATTTATCACGTGGTCTATGTTGAAGGAGAATTGCTCAAAAAATTTCTCAGCTAGTTCACCCCAAGATCTAATGCCATAGTCTAGACCTGAAAACCACTCTAGTGAAATTCCTACAAGACTTCTTGGAAATAGTCTCATAAGATATGTGGGGTCATAAGCGACGTCTATGCATATGGTAAAAAGTTCCCTTATATGTTCTATCGGATTTCATTTTCCATTGTACTTAGGGAGATTTGGTATGACATACCCATGAGGGAAAGGGGTCATGTACAATGATCTATCAAAGGGAAATGGGCATATGTCCTTTGTTGAAAAGGATTTCTTCATTGACATTGCCATGTTATCCATTTTTGTTTGTAGTGCATGCATTTGTGTTTGTAAGACGTCAACCTGGGTCAATGATGTGATGGGTGGGTTATGTGGATCCATGTATGTATTCTAAAATCTAAGGTCTCATGATGGGTTTCGATTGATCTGTGGTATTTGAGGTGGGTTTGGATTCAGAATGTTGGTAAATGTGTTTTGGTCCAGAATCTGCATAAATTGGTTTTGACTTGGGATATGTGTGAATGGATTCTAAGTACCGTGCTGGGAGAATGGATTCTAATTCAGAATCTATGTAAATTGGTGTTGACTTGGAATATGGGAGAATGGATTCTAATTCAGAATCTATTTGAATGGATTCTGACTTGGAGTCTGTGTGAATGGATTATGGCTACCAATCTGAGAGAACAAATTCTGATTCAGAATCTGTGCGAATGTATTCTGACTACCAATTTGGGAGGATGGATTCTGATTGCCATATTCAAATGAGGGAGTGCCTCTTGTTTGTGTAATCTATGGTATAGTACTAGTGGTTTTAACACTAGGTATGGTCATTGACTGAGGTATGGTACCTATGATGTGAGCGCTAGGTATGGCTATTGACTGTGGTATGGTACTCATGACACTGACATTTGGTGTAGAAGCTGATGTTTTAGATCTTTTACTCCCAATAAGAGGACCTAAGGGAGTGGACGATGATGCCCCTACAGTGAAATTAAATCCTGATGTCATGCCAGACGTACCAAATGGAGATGTATGGACTGTCGTACTCTGTGTAGGTATTCCAGATGGTATGGTTGTATTTACCTGAGGTATAGTAGTACTAGTAGTTGTTGTATTTGTCCCTTGTGTAGGTTGAGTTTGTAAGGTGATAATATCAAATCCTATGGGTAAGGTAGCACCTTCAGCTAGCAATTTGGCTAAGTATCGTTGACGATTGTTTGCTAGGTACTCATCTACAAAAGATGAAAACTTAGGGTTCTATGCCACAACCTCTATGTCCTCTACTGTAATATGTCCTTGAGTGTTTCAGTGGTGAATTTGTCTAATAAAGTCCTATGAGGTCTTGTGGAGAATGAATTGATGAATTCATTTGGGTTTGACATCTTTTCTCTCTCTCTCTTTTCTTAGACCTAGTTTCAACCATGTAAGATAAGCTCAATATGCAAGGAATGCAAAACTACGTCTATGGAAAGTATGAATCTAGTCTATGTTTTTGGGATTTTATGAATGCAAAATAAGGAATTTTCTAGGATGACGCCAGTCTAAAATGACAATATCTAAAGATGCAAAGTCTAAGAAAACTTCTAAGGTAATCAATTCTGTAAACCCAAGACGGCGGGACCAACTACCTAAAGTCTAATCAAGGCATCAATTTAGTTAAGTCAAGGAACTAATGTAGGATGAGGATCAAAGACAAGTTGAGTTTCCTAACTAGACTGATGAGCTATGAGGACTCTCTGTAGGACAAAGGATAAGATGATAAGGCTAGGTTCAATGACAGATTTCATTGATGCTATGGTTTTTCTAGAGTGTAGATGGTGGACCTATCCTAAAGTTTGTAAAAGTGATCCTCCTAGAAGTTTAAATCTAAAGGAAATATGTACTCAAAGATGAAAGTAAAACTTAGAATCAGGACAACTATAGTAATGACTAAATGATACCTAAAGGATGCAAAATTGAGCAAATCATTTCAGGTTTCTATTCAAGGACAAGTAAGAAAGATCAAAGACTGGTATGACAGTGTTGACTGGATAGTGACTGTGAATTCTGGTTTTCTAATAATCTGGCAAATGCATCACAAAATTTATCAAATGTGGTTATGTTTCACAGTTGCGATTTTTTGTCAATTAGTTGCGTGTTTCTGGTAAAGTTCAGTGTCTAAATCTAGTAGATGCAGTTAATTTTCTCACAGATGTGACTCGTAATGATAGTTGCAACTCAAATATTAATAGATGCGGTTCTCCTAAACTTACGCACTAGTAAAATTTTTGCGACAGTGGCAAATACGTCATTTGAGACTTCAGTTGTGGCTCACCTTGTCATATGCGTTACATAATATCACAAGTGTGGTTTTCAAAGACAGATGCAATTTTTGACAAAGAAAATGTGAGCTAATCTAGCAGATGTGACTCGACAGAACAATTGTGACTTTCTGGTGAACGTTTGCGACTCTGTTGTATTTTCAGTGAATTGAGATATAAAATTGATGCTGTTTTCTGTGATCAAGTTCTGGAAAACAAAGACAAATCATAAAACAAAGTGTTTTCAGCTTGATTTTGGACTCAAAGAATGTTGAATTTGATAATAGAAAAGCACATCCTAGGCTATGAAGGATAGTATTTACTGAGTTCTCACTTGGGTTTCCCCAACTACGCTTATTCAAGGAAGATGATTAGTAGCTTGACCCCTCTGGCTCCCCTACACGGCTCATGAACGTCATTTGGGGCAGCCAAGCTATAGTACCCATGAACATCCCATGGCATACCTTCATATCTACACATGAACCGTAAGAATATGAGACGACTTCACAGGTCCGACCTGCTGCACCAGTAAATAGAAGGATTTTGGACACTACAAACAAAGGTGTTTAATTAGGGAATTCCATTCGTAGGGCATGATCCATGTGGCTAGAGTCCCCTTTCGAATCCATCTCGTCAAAACCATACTCCTGATTCTTGGGCTTTCCCCAAGAATCCACTTTTATATACCGACTAGAAGCCCCTCAGGTTCAGGGTGCTACTGGTCTGAGTCATCCTGGGGTGAGTACTTTTTCCCACCAGAACAGGCCCAAGTTCTAGAGTTGGTAACCATTTCTCTTATAACCAGGATCACACAATGCACAAGGGGAGAGGATACTTTGATGTACCAAATCGTGAGGGTAATTACAAAATTGTGCTTTCACACCAAACACAGTAGACACTTGTTAATTTTAATCCAAATGAAATATTTGCTACACTACCAAACAATCTGTTTCAAACATTTAACTAGGGTCTTTGACATGTGTTCTATAGAAAGATTCGTTAGTAATTTGATATTGGTCTTTGACTATTGATCTACAAAAACTTTGTTAACTCCTCAAGACACACGCTGAAAACAAAAGATTAGCGAAAATAAAAACACGAAAGGAAAATATAAATTAAAAGTCTAAACCTAAAAATATACCAGTCAGATGTGTCATTTTCTCTATCAAATGCGTCACGGTATTTTACCAGTCAGTTACAGCTCAGAAAATGACGGATGCGTGATTCCTTTTTAGATGTGTTGTTTCCATTCACAGATGTAGTCAAGAATGTCAATTGCGTCGTTTCATCAAGCTGATGAATCTCTGAATATCAATTGCAGCGTTTCATCAAGCTCATGTGTCTTTGAATTTCAATTGCAGTGTTTCATCAAGAAGATGCATTTTTCCATACAAAAACCTGCAAAATCAAATAAAAATCCATGGATACACGAAGATGGTGTCTTCATGTTGGGTTCACCAAATGTAACATCTAGAAAAAATGTAGAGGAAATAGATCAGAGAAAACATGCAATGCAATCTAAAACTCTAATGCAATCTAAGTTAAGCAACATAGAACAAAGGAAAGCCAAAATGTAAATAAACTAAACAATCTCACCCAATATGTATGTAATTCCATGTGTCATCTCGATTTCCCTTCTCCATTTTGCCGTTGTAGTATAATTGCCCTCAGATTTTCAAAAGTTCGTGCAAGTATAGCCTACGATAGTGATTTAGCAAAACATTGAAGATTCAAGATAGTTGCTCCAAAAAGTCATAAGATTTCGAGAGAGATTGGAATGATGATAGACTGATCAATTTATAGAAAATTGATTATTCAAACATGTGAGGATTGAAAGATCAACAGACGGTTGAGATCGACAGATTAGACATGCATTTTGATAACTGTTAGTAATGATATGAGTGATATAAATTAGAAATATAATTAAGATTGAATAAATGATTTAATCTTCAAGTTTGGTATTCAAAAACAAAAGAATAGTCTTTTCATGACAAAGATAAAGATAGGATTAAAGCAACTCTCTATTCGAATGCACACACAAGGTTAATTAATTAAATAGGAATATTTAATTAATATGCATGTACACGCAATTGAGTTAGCACTAGACAATTGAATGATTTGACGAAGAGATTACTCGAGAAAGCCACTTAGACATTAAATCAAGAGTTAACTGAGCGATTAAAATAGATCTTTGTGTCGAGTAAAAGTGAATACTTAGATAATTTGCACAATTATCTAAATATAGAGGAATGCATTAAAATAAGATCTATGAATTAAATAATTCATTTAATTCAAGATTTAATATTTGAAGAATAATTAAATAAATAAGATTTATTTAATTAAGTGACGAAGAGGTTTAAATGAATAATTAAATAAATAAAGAATTTATTTAATTATAGTTGAAATATGATAGAGGTAAATTAAATAAGAATTTATTTAATAGAAGAAGAAGGATAAGGTTAATTAGTAACATAATTAAATAAAAAGCATTTATTTAATTAATCAAATAGAATAAAGAACAGTGTGAATTAATTAAATAATTAAGATTATTTAATTAATAGAAGAATTAAAGTTAAAGTGAATAATTACTAATTGACATTATTTAATCATGACCATGAAGAATATGAATTATGAAGAATATTGAAGTCATAGGCTTAAACTGGATTTCAGTGTCTACACTACGTTTACTTAAAAAATAAATCTATTTGGTGAAAATATGAAATTTCAATGCAGTAGTACTTAAATTTTAGGGAAAAAATAAGAAGTAGGTGTTTATCTAACCACCCTAACCACAATAAAATGATAATATTTTTTATATGATTTTAGATATAAGTAGAGGACTCATGTCTCGATGTGATGCATATTTTTTTGTAATTTTTTTCCAAGTAAATAATTAATTATGAATTTTTTATTATAACTTTTAAAAAATATAAAAAACTCATATGTCTAACCATCTTAACTTGTTCAAAACTTCATGAAATTCAAATTTTCTTTTTTTAATCCTATAGTATGCGAAGCATAGAATGGATGCATATTTTAGATTCAAAAAATGTGATACCATTTGAAAGCTATAGATGTATTTCAATCAACCTATCAATTAGAACTTTAGTCGTAATTCAAATAGAAAATGAATAATAATAATTTATTAAATTCAAAGTAAAACATAATTTATATTGGTGGAAAGTTGAGAATCTCCTTTAAAAACCCTTTTCGTTTCATCAATTTTGGGTAAAGAAAAAGTTGTCAGCCACATACCCTACACATACCCATCATATCACCACTTTTTGGCCCATCATAATCTTGCACATACCCTGAGATGATAAAAAGATAGTGTAAAATGAATTGAAATGTGTATTTATAGGCAACATCTTATTTTTATGTTAATTAGACCTAAGAGGCTGACATTCACCAAAAATAAAAGTTAAAAAATTTAAATTCCCGTTTAATTTTGAATTTTCCCTCAAAGGGGACTCATTCTCCACCCTTGGTGAATTGGTCCCACCAGTGGGGACTCATTCGGCCAAGATGGAAAATGGGTCCCAATATTGCTATTTGAGAGTGAGTTTTCGGGGTATGATTTTATTAAGTGTTGTTTGTTAGGTTTTATGTGATTTCACATGTGAGACGAGCCTCTAGATCAAAATTAATAGGTCTAAGGGGCCTATAAATGCTGTTGTGAAGGGGAAATGATGTGAAGGGGATGAAAGTGGGTCTAATTATGCATGAAATTGTCTCTTCTCTCAATAGGGTCCAATTTTCTATGACACATTTAGCCCCCACTTTAGCACCCATATGAAGGGTATGTGTAGGATCATAGTGGAAAAAACAAGCCCTTAAGTGGCAAAAAATTCAAAAAAATCAAAGTTAGGCAACTTGACGTAAAAATTTGAATAAGTTATCTATATTATTTCGAAAATATGTAAGAATAGAATCTGTAGCAAATTGAATTTAATTTCTAAACTACTAGGTTTGTTTTAAAAAAAAATCTATTTGGTGAAAATTTAAAATTTCAATCCAGTGGTACTTAAATTTCAGGGAAAAAATAAGTAGGTGTCTGTCTGACCACCCTAACCACAATAAAATGATAATTTCTTTTAATAATATTTTAGTTATAAGTAGAGGACTCATGCAATGATGTGATGAACATTTTTTTGTAATTTTTTTCCCAGTAAATAATTAATTATGAATTTTCTATTACAAATTTTTAAAAAACATAAAAACTTGTATGTTTGACCACCTTAACTTGGTCAAAACTAAATGAAATTTAATTTTTCTTTTTTAATCCTATAGTATGTGAAGCATAGAATGTGACACATGTTTTAGATTCAAAAAATGTGATACCGTTTGAAAGCTATAAATGTTTTTCAATCAGCCTATCAATCAGGACTTTAGTCATAATTTGAATAGAAAATGAATAGTAATTACTTATTAAATTCAAAGGAAAGCATACTTTATATCAGTGGAAAGCTGAGAATCTCCTTTAAAAACCATTTTCATTTCATCAATTTTGGGTAAAAAAATAGTCGTTAGCCACATACCCATCAAATTTCCACTTTTTGGCCCATCATGATCTTGCACATAGCCTGAATCTATGTGCATATGAAAGCTAAAGGATTATAAATGTTGTACCTTACTACATAAAAGGATACTCATTCAGAAGATGGGAGAATGAAGCCCCCAATGTAGTTCTCTACATACCACAACATTAGGAACCACATCCTGCAACACACATTCACTAGTTATCCAAAAATCCTTTTATCTAACTCTTAGGAATCCAATTTGAGGTTAGATGTATGCCCCCCTTGATTTTGCTTGCTTTACAAAGGTGGAATCAAGCTAGCAATCTAGCCACTTCGAAGAAGAAACACCATACCATAGGGAATTTCAAAGTACCATGCCACATAACGATAAGTGAATGATGATGTGAGGTGCAGAATCATGATTCCAATGCATCAAATGACATCAAAAACGGATTACCCTAGTGCCTATTATGTGAAGTTTAAGAAGTGCTATATTATAAGTTTCTCAAAAAAGATTGTAACATTAGGTTAAAATGTGAGAGTTAAAAGAGGTGAAAAGTAAGTAAAAGGAATGGATGAAAGTAAATTTTCACTTACTATTCATTTTACATTCATTGTAGCTTGAGAGTGACAATTAGGAGAAGAAGATGTCGAGTAGGCGAGATTACACACCTTCACGGTTGGATGATCTTCATGAGCAGGTAGCACGCGGGGAGTGATATCATGAGGTGAGTTGATTCTACAACTTGTGCCATGTGATTTGATGATATCATAATAATTTTTATGCAAGGATAGGTTAATTTAGGGTTCTTGGAAAAAAGATCACAAAGTGTCCCCTTTTTTTGTAAAGTGTCCCATTTCTTCGTGAAGTGTCCCTTTTGTTTGCAAAGTGTCCCGTTTCTTTGCAAAATTCCCAAAAAGGGTTCTAAAGTATCTAGGGCCATTAGAAAAGTACACTAGACTAAATTTAGCACACTTGCATGATGAATAATATGAAAATTGAAAATTGTAGATGAATTTTTGGAACATTTTATGATGATTTTGATAGGTTCCTGCCCGGTCATGGTAGCGGCGAGGGGGAAGACAACTGTCATTTTTGAGAGATCTATTGCCAGTGCTATCAGTGGCAGAGACAGAGCATTTGTAGTTAGTGGGTATCTATTGGGAACATATGATGCCACCCATGAGATACCATGATGCCATGCTGATGGCTTTGTGCGAGCGTTGGGATGAAAATACCTGTACCTTTCATCTTCCCACCGGGGAAATGATGATCACACTTGAGGACATACATCACATTCTCCAAGTTCCTATTTGGGGAGCATGAGTGTATTTATAGGGGTATCTATCATTTCATGAGAAGAAGAGAGATATGCAGTACTGCCTAGGAGGACTAATACATGATGAGAGGGTTAGAGCACGGATCAAGCTACCTATGCTGCTATACTCACGAGCTCCTATGGTGAGATGGATTATGATGTACACAGTGGCACTAGTACTCAATCCAGACAAATGAGTGACACACTTGGATGGTGGACTGGTACACTTGGTACAAGGGATGTATGAGTGGTGGACAGTCTATGCATTTGTACTATGATCTAGGGAGATTTGTATATTGAGAGATTGACAATATGGTCCATTGTACGCTTCTACAGGTGTGGTGCCTTGAGCATATCACATGTATTAGGCTTGTTTGATATCCATGAACGATAGCGGCAGAGTACCCACGAGCATTCGACTACCCTTTGTGATGGTTATAGTAGTATGAAGATTTAGAGTTTTGGAGGGTGAGATTCGATTGGCTAGAGGAGGATGAAATCTTATGGAGACCTTATCTACTCACTCTTCAGTGGCCAGATCCCATCGGGTAGCTATGAAGGATGTAGATGGATAGATATCTAGCGGGGAGACATACATACATCGTACAACCATTCTATTATGGATGAGTCATGCGACAGTTTGGATAGGTTCAAACACCACCGAGGGTGTGCCCCTTCATTAGACGATTAGTGCAGAGTGCCTAGAGGCCAGGGGATATTGTTTGACTGACTATAGATCATGTTCATGAGAGTGATTCTGATGATTCAGATCATGACTAGCCACTAGTCTCCAAAGCTGATGATGTTGGTAGCATAGATGAGTTTGAGGAGTGGTGGTCATATGCATGACAAACTCCTATGTTTCCCATGGAATTCCCCCTCAATGATGCAGAGGCAATAGTAGATGAGGGTGATGAGCCAGAGGAGAGGGAAAAGGAGGTACAATATAGGAAAACAAATTTTTTTATAGATGTGATCAATGAGGAGTACCAATCCGATGTTGATCCTGACTATGAGGAACAGGATGGAGGAGAGGATGATGAGGAGGAGTATTATTATGAGAAGGAGCCACCCCTTGATGAGAGTGATGAGGTAGCTATTGAGGATCGGTATGAGTATGGATAATCTTCACATACTTATAGGACCAGATCATGAGCAATAGCTAAAACATACATCAACATGCAGAGTCAGAGAGAGGCTAGCACATCCTCCATGCCCCCCAGAGATGAGGAGGTTTACATTCCTTATGCATTTGGAGACATAGGTGATGACATTTGATTTTATGCATGTCTTTTGGTGATTTATGCTTAATTTTTGTATATATATCATGATGATGTGTTATTGATTGCGTACATGATCTATCTTGCAAGAGCGATGAGAGACTAGTGAGAGTTCTATCGTCAAGCAACCACAAAGATAGTGCCAACATCCCTTGAGGAGGATGAGATAGATTCTAATTACGTGCCCCCACTGATCGTGGAGGAAGAGCCAAAGACACTCAGACCATTCACGAGGCTATGAGAAACATTAGAGAGTGTGAGGATGTGACTTTGTCAGACTAAGATTGCACTATAGTCAACAGAGACCTTGATAGAGGTAGGGAGAATACGTGCAAAGCTAGCTTAGGCATGAGTGGAGAGAGACCAGATGGAAGATGAGCGACTTATAGTTGTTGGATGAGTATAGGGTCTAGAGTATGCAATGATATTTGGTAGTTCATGATCACCGTCACACAAAAATGTCTCATGCCATCTAGGGATTGGATCGCGAGTGCTAGATCCTGAGGGGTCTAGCTCTCATAGACCATTATGATGTGATTATGATATGTATATAAAACCTTGATATGTATATATATAGACATGCACCTTTGATATTATGACAATGTAGCTTTTTGATATGAATGTTAAATGCTATGTGATTAATTAAAGGACTTATGGTAAAAGTATTTAATTAATGGCTACATGATTTAATAGAATCAATGTGATCTAATGTAAAACATATTGCAATTTTAGCATAGATACACCATTGGTAATAAGAAAAAGGATATTTTAAATTAAATACACTAATAAGGATCTAACTTAAACATAAGAGGAATGTGAATAGTATGAAGTCTAAAGCAATTATAAAATGAATGTAAATAATTAATTTAGTGTTCAAGACAAAAAAAATCTAGTTGTCAGTAATGAAGCAATGTGAAATCTATTTAGAAGAACATCAAATAACTCTAAACAAAACTGCTATACCAAATATACTATTCAAAAGGGGATTAGAGATAATACTGATGCAAATGCATGGCATTAATGGGTTCCCTAAGGGGTGTTCCATCAATCTACTTTGAAAGATAAGCACCAAACCCATAACTAGTATTGACTATATAAGGTCCCAACCAATTGGGGCTAACTTATCCTTTTCTTCGTTATCAACACTAACATTTCGTTGATTTTCAATAAGAACAAAATCTCTCTTAGAAAATGATTGAGGGATAACATGAATGTTTTTTTTTCGTTGTAATTTTTTGATGTGAGCTTGCAGATGTTCGAGAGCATTAATACGTTGTTCATCGAGCATCTTAAGTTGATGTAATCGTTGAGCTTTATAAGTGTCATCATCAAAAAGATCTTGGAGAGCAACTCGCAAAGTAGGAATTTCTAACTTCAAGGGAATAATTGCATCAGTACCATAAACAAGGCTATAATGGGAATTTCCAGTGGATGAACAAACATTAGTTCTATAAGCCCAAAGTGCATAAGAGAGTTGCGTATGCCAATCTTTATGATTATTGCTAATAGTTTTCTTAAGGATTTTTTTGAGAAGTTTATTAGTATTCTCAGCTTTTCCATTAGATTGTGGATAATATGGTGTGGATAATATGGTGTGGAAAAATGATGTTGAATGTTCAAGAGTTGGAGAAATTGTTGAACTTTGTTATTCTTAAAAGGCATTCCATTATCTAAAACAATTGCGAAAGGAAGTCCAAAGTGAGAAATTATGTGTTCTATGAGGAAATGACAAATTAATTCAATAGTTGTTGAATGAAGGGGGATAGCTTCAACCCATTTTGTGAAATAATTGGTTGTGGTTATGATAAACATGTGCCCAAAAAAAGGAGGTGAAATTTTTCCAATAAAATCTAACCCCCATACTGAGAACAATCAAATGGGAACATTGGCACGAAGCTCAACAACAGGAGCATGAATGAAATTTCTATGTTCTTGGTATTTTTGACATCATTTAACATATGTGAAACAATCCTTCTCCATATGTCTCCAATAATAACCCATACGAATAAGTTTTTACACTAACGAACGTCCTCCAAAATGACCTCCACAGGCACTAGCATGAACCTGTTCGAGGGCTAAGGGGATTTCAGAATCCTTAAGACAACTTAGTAGGAGACCATAAAAAGCTCTTCTATACAATGAATCTATAAGAATCACATATTTAGTTGTGAGTTTTCATAAGCACTTTAGAGTATTCAGTGTGGCAGGTTCGGGAATGGTACCATCCTTTAAGTAATTGTATATCGAATCATACCATTCACACGAAGGTGCTTGAATTATCATTAAAATGTCTTCTAACAAAGTATCGATCGAAGGTTTCATGATGGTATGAATAATGAATGTGAAATCAGTAGAAAGATCATGTGGGGATATGAGAGAAGCTGCACTAGCCATTGCATCTGCATGTCAGCTGTCTTTTCATGGGATATTATCAATGGTGAACGAATCAAAATTGTCTAATAGCTTCATGATAAGGTCTTTGCATTTTAATAACTTCTCATGTTTAGTTTGATATGTTCCATTGATTTGTTTGATGACTAATTGTGAATGCCAAAGATCTTAATACGTCAAGCATGAAGAGATAAAGCGGCTTGCAATCCTGCAATCAATGCTTCATACTCAGTTGTATTATTTGTACATAGGAAATTTAAACGATAGGACAAGGGAATCGGGTTACCATCAGGTGGAATTAGGACCACTCTAGCATTGGAACCTGTTCGACACTTAGACCCATCAAAGAATAATTCCCATGGTTTAATATCAGTAGTTAAAACATGATCATCAACAAAGGAATGAATGGTAAGTAAAGAAAAGGGAGAAGGAGCATCAACTAAGTGATCAGTTAAGGCTTGACCTTTGATTGCTTTTTGTGAAACAAATTTAAGGTCAAATTTAGTTAACAACATCACCCACTTAGCTAAGCATCCGAAGAGATCAGTTTTGTTGAAAAGATATTTAAGAGGATTAAATTTTATGACAACTTGTACTTCAACATTTAGTAAATAATGTCACAACTTACTATTAGCGAATACAAGAGCCAAACATTGTTTTTCAATTGGTGAATATCATGTTTCATAATCAATTAAGGCATGACTGATGTAATAAACAAGGTGCTCTTTACTATGATCATCTTGTTGAGCCAACAATGCTGCAAGAGCATAGGTAGATGCGTTGATTTACAAAATAAATGGTCTATGCGGCACAACCAATTGTAAAATAGGTGGAATAGCTAAATATTCCTTTAGACTCTCAAAATATTGTTTACAATCATCATCCCAATCAAAAGGAACACCCTTTTTAAGGAGACAGGTGAAAGGTAATGTGTGATCGAATAAAGATGCGACAAAATGACAAATAGCTTAAATGCATCCTTGTAATGTGCGTAACTAAGAAATATTCTTTAGAGGTGGCATGTTAACAATTGCATTGATTTTCTTTGTGTCCACCTCAATGCCTCTATGAGATATGATAAATCCTAAGAGTTTACCACTATCTACGCCAAAGATACACTTTTTTGGATTCAATTGCATGTTATATTGTTTGATGCGTTCAAAGATTTTGTGAAGGACATTTACATTATCTTGTCGAGTTAAGGATTTAGCAAGAATATCGTTGACATAGTATTCCAATATTTTGTTAATGTAATCATGAAATATTAATGTCATTGCACGTTGATAAGTTGCACTAGCGTTCTTTAACCCGAAGGACATCACAACCCAACAAAATGTTCCCCAAATAGTGGTGAAGGCAATTTTGTATTGATCTCGAGGATTAATAAGGATTTGATTATAACTAGAAGATCCATCCATGAATGACAACAAAGCTTGTCCAATAGTTTAATCCATGATCATACCAATATTAGGAAGTGGAAAATCATATTTTAAAGATGATTTATTCAAGTCTCAAAGATTAGTGTACATCCTAATTTGTTTATTAGGTTTTGCAACTACGACAATGTTTGAGATCCAAGGAGAATAATCAATAGGTCGAATGAAGCTGACATCAAGAAGTTTCTCAAGTTCTTCTTTAACACACAAGGCCACATTAGGGTGCATTTTATGGATCTTTTGATGAATAGGTTTAACATTGTTATCAAGGACAATATTATGCATCACAATTTTTGGGTCAATTCTTGGCATATCAGAATATTTCCAAGCAAACATTTCAAGAAAATCATGAAGTAAAGTGGTTGTATCTTCTTGTTCTTCATTATCAAGGAACTTCCAAATTTTAATAACTTTATCTTTTTTTAGTAATGTCCATAAGCACATCAATTGTATCTCCTAAAGGGAGTGCATTGGATTTAGGACTTTTAGATTCTGAAAAGTCATCATATCACTTGTTTCTTTCTCGGTAAAGTTTATAGCACGAGTAATGTGTTTAAATGAAGCAGGCAAGGATGTGGTATCATAAACACCAAATATGTGTTTCAATGCCTCATCACTATCAAAATACAAAAATGAAGGTGGGAGGGTTGGCTCAAGCAAGTCAGGATGAGTAATGGTGAGTTTGTGTTGTGGTTGACATGTGATCACGTTAATGTTTAAGGATGGTTGTTGAGTAGCTTGAGTTGTTTTAGAAAAATAATATCCCAATCCCATTTTCATTTCTTGTGTATTAGGTTCAATAGGGACACAAATACCTTGTTCATGTTTTCCACACCCTTTTCTAGTATAGCCCAATTATTTTACAAATTTATAACCTTTCCCATAAAGTCTTTCCATTTCACGCAGGGTAGGTGGGGATTGATAATCTATCTTGTCAAAATTTGTTGTGTACATTAAGTATTTTCATCCGTATTGTAAGAGATAGATGTTTGAGATGATTGTTTATAATTTTGAGTGGAAATAATGGTTGGTTGGTCAAGATTTTCATCTTTCTTTTGTGTAAGTATGTATTCACCCATAAATGAGGGTGTGAAGTCTAAGGATCCGCAATCATCACCAAATAATTTAGAGGTCAATTCCGTGTCATTATGTTCAATTTCAATAGGATCAATATTAGAGGTTGGAATCAATGTTTTCAAAGGACTTGTAAACCCTTTTTCAAGATGCAAGCATCTTTTAGGCTTAGGGTCAATTTCAATTTGATAAATATGATTATTATAAAGATACTTCATGATCCGATGAAGAGTTGAAGGTACTGCATTCATCTCATGAATCCAAGGTCGGCCTAAAAGGAGATTATGTGAGAGATCATAAGGCATGACATGGATAGGAGTCTACAAAGTAACCACCCCAATTGTAATAGGTAAAGTGATTATCCCAAGTGGTTGCTTTGTTGTATTATCAAATCCTAAAATAGAAATGGAATCAGGTATAATTTTTGATCTATCCACTTCTAATCAATCAAGAAGACTCACACTACACACATTAAGGGTAGATCCATTATCTATGAGAGTGCGTTTGATAACTATGCAATGGAGTTGAGCAATGATCATAAAGGAATCATGTTGTTTTCGTAACTCCAAAGGAGGGAGCTCATGTTGATGAAAAGTAACATCAAGAATATTCTTTTGAACAAGAGTTGCCACATCACTTAGAGTGGTTCTAGGAGGGATTGTTATTTTTTTCAAAGCAGTTTGAAGAATGGTGTTATAACTTGGTGAAGTTTGAAGCAATTCCCAAAGAGAGATTTTGGTAGGAGTATTCTTTAATTGTTCAACAAGATCATACTCCTTTGTAGGTGGGTTATAACGAGGAGCACTAGGTGGATTAGGTAAAGGTAACTATGGCAGAATTATTTGTGGCGGTTGTGGGTTATTTAGTGTGTTATATGTATGAGCAACAATATAATTACTAGATTGTTGTGGTACATTAGAGGGATGAAGGGGATAAGAGGGTGGATAAAGGGTAAGTTTAGGTTTATTGGAAGGATGAAGTGGATGTGAGGGTGGATAAAGGGTAAGTTTTGGTTGAATTACATGAACGTCCTTAATGTTAGAGGTGTCATAAAAAACCATAGTGGATGAATTAGATGAGATGAAGTCTTGAAGAGACTCATCTAGCAAAGGAAAATCATCACTACTAAAAGGTTGTAAGGGTGAACAATCATCAACTTGTTTAGGATGTTCAAGTAAAGCATTAGAGGTATGGAAATTTGTTATCGTGAGTTGGTTACCACAAACCTTAGCAGATGGCTTATGTGAGATGAAGTCTTGGAGGGATTCATATAAAAAATGAAAGTCATCACAATCAAAAGGTTTGAGAGGGCGTTTCAGTAAGGGTTTTATGTTTCTCATTACAAACATTAGAGGATGAAGTGAGTGAGAGGAAACCCTTAAGGGTTTCATTTAACTTATCAACATCATCACTACTAAGTGGCTTGGATGAGATGTTATTTCGAATTTGAATCATATGTTTAATTGGATCATTTGATGTGTTGTTTGATTGGTTTTGGAGATTTGCAATAGTTACCTCAATGTATGCTGATCTAAAAGGACTAGGAAAGATAACTAAAAATGGAACTTGTAAAAGTCTAAGAATATCCATAAATTCCATGAGAAGAAATTAAATTTATGCTAAGAAAATAGAGAAAACTTAAACTAGAACAGAAAGGAAATGACAAAAAACAGAAAGATGCAATAGAAGAAATTAAAATCTAGAAACTCTGATGAAAAATTGTTAAGGGACTAATTTTCTCTAGGTGGCGAATGAGTCCTAGGAGATGAATTTTTTAATGTTTTTATGATTATTTTGTGTTTTTCTATAGAATCCAAACTATGTACAATGCAAATCTAGAATGAAAATGTAGAGGTGGAAAGAAATGCAATGATGTAAAGTAAAGAATGATTTTACTAATGCAATGTTTCTAAGAATCCTAAAAAAATGCAAGAGCCTAAAATAATGAAGACCTAAGAAATGAAAATTAGAATGTTATGATGCTCAAATGTCAGGTTCACCAAAATGAAACATAGATTTTGGGAACGTAAATGATGGCTCTAGTACTTCTAGGGTTTTTCACCTAAAAGGAGAGAGATTTAGGTCCAAAATGCTTATGTAACACTCAAATTAGGCTAGGTGCAACGCGATATGATGTAAATAAACTTAACTAAATGCAATTGACTAACTAAAGTGAACTAAAACAAATGCAAAACTAAGATTTATGCCTTGTTTAAAAATATAATGTGATATACAAAAAGATTGAAAATGATGAATGAAATGCAATTTTTCACTAAACAGGAGGATATTTCTCAGAATATGTGCACCTAAAAAGCTATAGAGGACTGGATGACAATTTGGAAAGCTAATGAAATCTAAACTTGGGCTGACTGGGACTCATTTGCCACCTTGGGCGAATCAGTCCTAGATCAGGACATTTCTGCATGGAACCTATTTTTTGACAGTCGAGGATCTGAAACAACATTTGAATCAATTCTGCACCTTAGGTGGGACTCATTCACCAAGCATGGTGAATCAATCCTCTTTTTTATTTTTGCAAACTCAAAACTCAGATCTATACCTTGACACCTGCATAGTAAATTTTGATGGATACTCGATTCCAGATCTCAAAAAATTCCTATAAAACAGCTGAAAGGAGTTGATCTAATGGGGGGTTTTCCTTGGTCAAACCCCTAGGTAGGTAATTAAACATTGAATAGAGAAAAATATACATAAACCCTAGCCTTAGATGTTTTAAAGACTAGGAAAGGTTGAATCATGACAAAAACCATATTCTATTGATCTAGAATAAGACATGCAAGAATGATGAAAGGATGCAAGATCTCTACCCTAGAAACCTTACAACACATAAAAATTGGATAAGAAATGACATGCAAATGCTAAACACAATGCAAACCTTAATCTAAAGATAGATTAACAATGGAAGATGGAATCAATAGGAAACAAAGTCCTTAGACATGATTTGGTGGCTAGTTGCACCTCTTCACCCTAGATTTCTTCATGATTCACCATAGGCATCCATCATTAACCCTTTGCAATGTTGGATCTTGACAATATTAGTGAGCTTCAAGACCTGTGAAAACCCTAGTTTTCTATCCTAAAACTTCAACTTTTGCTAATGAAACTTGTTGTAAAATGATTTTGCTCTTGAAGAATGATGATGAGATGATAAAAAATGATAAAAAGATATTGTAAAATGAATTGAAATGTGTATTTATACACAAAACATCTTATTTTCCCATTAATTAGACCTAAGAGGCCAAAATTCAGTAGAAATAAAAGTTAAATTGATTAAATTCCCACTTAATTTTGAATTTTCCCTCAAAGGGGACTCATTCGCCACCCTTGGTGAATGGGTCCCACCAGAGGGGACTCATTCACCCAAGATGGTGAATGGGTCCCACTACTACTGTTTGAGAGTGGGTTGTCAGGGTATGATGTTATTAAGTGTTGTTTGTAGGGTTTTATGTGATTTCACATGTGAAACGAGCCTCTAGATCAAAATTAATAGGTCTAAGGGGCCTATAAATGCTATTGTGAAGGGGAAATGATGTGAAGGGGACAAAAGTGGGTCTAATTATGTGTGAAATTGTCTCTTTTCTCAAGAGGGTCCAATTTTCTATGACATAGATCCTTATCAGTATATTTAATTTAACATATTCTTTTCTCATTATCAATGTTGTATCTACGCTAAAACTAAAATATGTTTTACACTAGATCACATCAATCCTATTAAATCATGTAGCCATTAATTAAATAATTTTATCATAAGTCATTTAATTAATCACATAGCATTTAACATCCACATAAAAAGATACATCATCATAACATCAAATATGCATGTCTATATATATATCAAAGTTTTATATACATCAAACTATCATATACAAAGTCATAGTGGTATGTGAGAGCTAGAACCCTCACGATCTAGTGCTCGTGATCTACTCCTTGGACATTGTGAGATTGTTGTGTGTGACTGTGATCATGAACTATCGAGTCTAAGTGCATACTTCAGACCCTGTACTAGACCAACAACTATAAGCCCCTCATCTGCCATATGATCCCTCTCCTCTCGTGTCTATGCCAGCTCTGCATGCAGTCTCTCTACCTCTGCTGAGGACTGTACTGACTATAGTTTAATCTAAGCTCAATGGAGTCACCTCTTCACACTCTCGTACACTTACCATAACCTCACGAAAGGTGTGACTCTGAATCTTCCTCCACAATCGGTGGGGGAACGTAGTCAGGATCCATCTTCTCCTCATAGATGGATGCAGAAACTATCTCTATGGTAGCTTGATGATAGAACTCTCGCTAGTCTCTCATCGCTCCTGCAAGATAGACAATGTCCACAATTAGTAACACATCATCATGATATATATATATATATATATATATATATATATATATATATATATATATATATATATATAATATAAAGCATATATCACTAAAGGACATGCGTAAAATTAAATATCATCACATATGTCTCTATTCGGCTGAGGAATGTCAACCTCATCCTCTTTGGGGGCATCAAGGATGTGCTAGCCTCTCTTTGACTCTGGGTGTTGATGTCTGCTATAGCTACTACTGGTGATCTGGTCCTGTAAGTATGTGAGGAATCTCAATGCTCATACTGATCCTCAATAGCTACCTCATCACCCTCACTCAGGGGTGGCTCCTCCTCATAATAATCATCCTCCTCATAATCCTCCTCCTCCTCATCATCTTCTCCTCCATCCTAGTCCTCATAATTAGGATCAGCCTTGGACTGGTGCTCATCATCAATAAAATCTATAAAAATATATGTTGGCCTATACCGTACCTCCTCTGCTCTATCCTTTGGCTCATCACCCTCATCCGATGTTGGTCCTGCGTCACCTATAGGGAAATCCATGGGGAACACAGGAGCTGGTCATGCATATGAACACCACTCCTCGTGATCATTTGTGCTACAAACATCATCAGTGTTGGATGCTGGTGGCTGGTCATGATCTGAATCATTGAAATCACTCTCATGAACATGATCTATAGTCAATTGAATAATATCACCTAGCCTTTGAGCACTCTACAATGATCATCTAATGAAGGGGCATGCCCTTAGTGGTGTCTACATCTGTCCAAACTGTCTCATGACTCACCCGTAATAGAAAGGTCATACAACATAGTCATGCCTCCCTCCTAGATACCCATCCATCTGTATCCTCTGTAACTATCTTATGGGATCTGTCCATTGTAAAGTGAGTAGATAAGGTCTCCAAAGGATCTCATCCTCCTCCAGCCGGTCAAATCTCACCCTCAAAAAGTGTAAATCCCCATACTACCATAAGCATCTCAAAGGATAGTGGAATGCTTGTGGATATCCTATAGCTATAGCACAAGGGAATCCAATAGTCCTGGTACATGTGATATGCTCAAGGCACCACACTTGTAGAAGTGTACAATGGACCATATTGTCTATCTCTCAAAATACAAACTGACCAACATCATAATATAAGTGTGCTAAAATGCAGTGACCCCAAGCATAGCCTGTCCTCTACTAGTACATCCCTCGTATCAAGTGTACCAGTCCCCCATCCAAGTGTGCTACTCATCCATATGGATTGAGAACTCATGCCACTATGTGCATCATAATCCATTTGACCATAGGAGCTTCTGAATATAGCAACATAGGAAGCTCGATCCATGCTCTAACCCTCTCATCATGTACAGGTCCACCTAAACAATACTACATATCTCTCTTCTTCTCCCAAAATGATCAATCCCCCTAGAATTTTACCCGCTCTCCCCAAATGGAAAATCAAAGAATGTGGTGTACATCCTCGAGAGTGAGTCATTTCCCTGGTGGGAAGATGAAAAGTACAAGTATCAGCATCCCAACACTTGCATAAAGCCATCAGAATGGCATCATGGTATCTCATAGGTGGCATCAGATATGCCCAATAGATACCAACTAACTACAAATACTCTACCTCTGCCACTGATAGCACTGGCACATGATCTCTCATAAATGTGAGCTATATTCCCCCTATTCATTGTCGCGACCAGGTGGGGACCTATCAAAATCATCACAAAATGCTCTAAATTTCATCTAATATCTTCAATTCTCAAATATTCATTATGAAAGTGTGATAAAGTCAATCTAGTGTGCTTTTCTAATGGCCCTAGACACTTTAGAACCATTTTTGGACATTTGACAAAGAAATGAGACACTTTGTGAAGAAATGGGACACTTTGTGAACAAAAAGGACACTTTGCGAACAAATGGAACACTTTGCAAAAAAAGGGGACACTTTGAAATTTTTTTTCCAAGAACCCTAAATTAACCTATCCATGCATTAAAATTATTAAATTATTACAAAATCACAAGGTGAAAGTTGCAGAATCAACTCACCTCATGATACAACTCGCCACGTGCCTGCTCACAAAGATCATCCAACCGCGAAGGTGTGTAATCCCGTCTACTCGACATGTTCTTCTCTTACTCATCACTTTCAAGCTACATGAAGGTAAAATGAATAGTAAGTGACAAGTTACTTTCTTCTCCTTATTTTAATAACTTTTCATCTCTTTTCACTTTTACACGTTAACATAAGGTTATCATCTTTTCAAAAACTCATAATGTAGACATTCTTAAAATCAACATAACAGGAGCTAGGGTAATATGTTTTTGATGCCGTTTGATGCATTAGAATCATGATTATGCACTTGATATCATCATCCATCTATCATTATTTGGTATGGTACTTGGAAATTCCCTATGATATGATGTTTCTTATTCGACGTGGCTAGATTGATACCTTGATTCTACCTTCGTAAAGCAAGTGGAATCAAGGGGACATACATCTACCCTCGAATTGGATTCTTGGGAGTTAGATAAAATGATTTTTGGAAAATTAATGAATGTGTGTTGCAGGATGTAGTTCCTAATGCTGTGGTTGTGTAGATAACTACACTAGGGGCTTCGTTCTCCCTTCTTTTGAATGAGTATCCTTTTATGTAATAAAGTGCATCGTTTAGAGTCCTTTAGCTTACATATGCACATAGAGTCATATAGGTGCTAAAGTGGGGGATAAATTTGTCATAGAAAATTGGACCCTCTTGAGAAAAGAGACAATTTCACACATAATTGGACCCACTTTTGAGTCCCTTCACATCATTTCCCCTTCAAAACAACATTTATAGGCCCCTTAAACCCATTATTTTTGATCTAGAGGCTCGTTTTACCTGAGAAATCACATAAAACCTGACAAACAACATTTAATTATCTCATACCCTATAAAGCCACCTTCAAAGAATAGTAGTGAGACCCATTTGCCACCTTGGGCGAATGACCCTCTGGTGGGACCAATTCGCCAAGGGTGGTGAATGAGTCCCCTTTGAGGGAAAATTCAAATTTAAGTGGGAATTTGATCAATTTAAATTTAATTTCCGGTGAATGTCAGCCGCTTAGGTCTAAATAACGGGAAAATAAGGTGTTGTTGCTTATAAATACTCATTTTCAAGTCATTTCACACATCTTTTTATCATCTTTTTATCTTTTTTTCATTTCTCAAGAGAAATTCCTAAAAGTCAAGTCTTTCACAACAAGTCTCAATAGCAAAAGTTGAAGTTCTAGGGCAACAAACTAGGGTTTTGCAGGTCTTGAAGCTCACTTCTCTTGTCAAGATACAACATTGCAAAGGGTTTATGATGGATTCCTATGGTGAATCATGAATAAATCTAGGGTGAAGAGGTGCAACTAGCCACCAAATCACACCTAAGGACTTGTTTTCATATTGATTCCATCTTCCATTTTCACTCTATCTTCAGATTAAGTTTTGTATTTTGTTTGCTTATCATTTGAATGTCATTTCATTCCTATTTTTCATGTGCTGTAAGGTTTCTAGGGTTGATATCTTGCATCATTTCAATCTTCTTTGCATTTCTTATTCTAGAGCAATAGATTATGACCTAATTTGTCATATTTTAGCTTTTCCTAGTCTTTAACACATCTAAGGCTAGTGTTTATGTAAATTTTTCTCCATTCAAGGTTTAATTACCCAACTATGGGTTTTACCAATGAAAACCCCCAATTAGAAAAACAACTTTAAGCTATTTTGTAGGAATTTTTTGAGATCCCGAATTGAGTTTCTATCAGAAATTGTTGTATAGGTGTCAAGGTGCTAGAAAGAACTTTGAAGTTGTAGAAATTTGAAAGTGTATTGATTTTCCATGCATGGTGAATGAGTTCCTCTTGAGGTGCAAATTTGAGTCAGATGCAAATCCAGGTTCCTGACTGCCAGAAAACAACTTTTGTGTAGAAAATTCCTGACCTAGGACTAATTCGACTAAGGTGACAAATGAGTCCCAATCAACTCAAATTCAAAATTCGTAAATTTTCCAATTTTTTTCCAGTCATCTACAGTATCCTAGGTGCACACATTATGAAAAAAAACCTTTTTTTTAGTTTAATTTGCATTCTTGTTCATTCTTTCAAACTTTTTGCAAACAACACTATGTTTTCAAACATAACATAGATCTTAGTTTTGCATTCATATCAATCACATAGATCGCTTAATTGTATTTAGTTTACTTCATTTAGCTTAGATAACATAATATATAACATAATTTGAATGAACCCTATAGCATTTTTGACCCTACCTCTCTCCTTTTAAGTGAAAAATCCTAGAAGAGTTAGAGAGGTCCTAGGAGCCAAAAATCAATTGTTCACCCACTCCATTGTGTATGACCATCAAAGTAGAGTGTCCATGTGGCTACTTCTGATACTGTGAAGACCTCTTCATCAAGAAATTCTATTACCAAAGGATATGCATCTACCAGGGGAGCATCCACTAGTTGATCTGCTATTATTTTCCCTTTAATTGCCTTTGGGTCCACATATTGGATATCGAACTTGCTCAATAGCATAACCCACTTAGCCATGTGGCTAGTTAAATTAGTTCTAGATAAAAAAATATTTAAGCAGATCAAATTTTCATATCAACTTCATTGGATGGTTGAGCATATAATGACAAAGTTTTTGTGAACTAAAGACTACAACAAGGTAGGATTTTTCCATTGGAGAATAATTGAGCTCATAGCCTACTAGAGTCCAACTAATGTAGTAAATTGTTCATTCTTTTGATGACTCATCATGTTAAACCAATAGTGCCCCTAGTGTAGTTGAAGTAGTAGAAATATACAACAGGAGCAATTTACCTAGAATTGGTGGCATAAGGATTGGCAGATGAGCCAAATACTCTTTGATTTTGCCAAAAATGAGCTGACACTATTGATCCCACTTGAAGGTGGTATCCTTTTTTAGGAGATGAGTGAATGATCGGAATTTGTCAGCTAATTGAGCTATAAACCATCAGACGAACTGTAGCTTTCCTTGACGGCTCCTTAACTATTTTAGATTGCACGGTGGAGGCATACCCATGATTTCCTTGAATTTTACTAGATCAACCTCTATGCCTCTTCTAGAGACGATGAAACCCAATAATTTTCTTGATGTGACCCCAAAGACACATTTCTTTGTATTTAGATGTAGCTTATAGTGCTCTAGGCGCTCAAAAATCTTTTTGAGGATCATTAGGTGCTCTTCTCTTGTTCTTGATTTCCCTAATAGGTCATCAACATAATATTCCATTATGATGTGAATAAGGTCATGGAAGATGATTGTCATGGAACATTGGTAGGTTCCCCCCGCATTCTTGAGGCCAAAGGTCATGACATTGTAACAAAATGTGCCCCAAGGTGTGGTGAAGGTTTTTTTATGTTGATCCTCAGGTGCAATTTTAATTTGATTGTATCCAGAGAGACCATCCATAAGGGATAACATCTTGTGTCCTGCAGTTAAATCAACCAACATGTCGATGTTTGGTAAGGGGAAATCATCTTTAGGATGGGTTTTGTTGAGGTCCCAGAAATCAGTGCATATCCTGATGTTCCCATTTGGTTTAGAAACTAGCACTATGTTGGAGATCCAATCAGAGTAGTCAATGGGCCTTATGAATCCAACTTCTAATAGATTTTCCAACTCTTTCTTGACCAGTAAAGCCACTTGAGGATGCATTTTCTTGAGTTTCCACTTGACGGGTTTTGCATCTGGATGCACGTCCAAGTAATGTACCACTAAAGAGGGATCAAGACCTAGCATATCTGAATATGTCCACGCAAAATGGATAATGCCTTCTTTAAGAAGTTGGGTGATGGTAGAGTACTCTTCCTCTGATAGTGATTTGGATACATATGTGATTTTTGGATCCTCTTCAATTCCCAAATTGACTTCTTGCATTTCCTCAATCAAAATGGATCATCATTTAGATAGTTGAGTTCCCACATGGGTAAGATGAACATCCCCATCTTTTAGTGCCTCGTCGAGGTTTTCACTGTTAGACTCACCCTTTATTTTTACTTTATTTGAGTCAAGAAGTGCATCAGAGAGGTTTTCACTAGGTGAACCTTTTTGGTTTTGTTTCTTCTTATTTTTGTGGTTAGGGTGTTCATCCTCCCCCAATCCCATAAGGTTCACATATGTATCCACTGAGAGAAAAGTGTCAATAGGTGCACTACCATGTAGGTCCTAGTCTGAGTTCGGGATGTCAAAGGGATATGCTGACATAGGAGATAGATAGGCATTCAAACATGGAGGAAAGGTTCACGTGATCCATGTCATCGTATGCACGTATGATGGATTCTTCTTCTGGTATGTCTTTGAGGAGATTGTTGTTCACACTAGCATTGTTAGAGGCACTAGTTGACGACATAGGACCCTTTTGTTTAGTGTCATGGCCTAAACCTGAGTATCTTGATAGTACTGGAGGCTTAATAGGTTGTTTTCTTCCTTGTTCTTCTATTTCGAGGCCTCCCACCTAATAATTATACTTGTCTACTAATTTTGCTGAGTAAGGATATGCCTCCTAGAAATATTCCTTTAAAGAAGGAGATGGTCTAGGTTCCTCACGATATACCCACTAGCTGATGTCATCTTTTGGTGTGTCTTGTCTTAACCGAAGAGAGTGAAAGGTACTAGATCCTACATTCTTAGAGCTCAAGGTGATTGTATTCTCTTTTTTCTCTGACACGGACTGAGAAGGTTGGCCATATGTATGTGGTGAGGGTGGCATAGTTGCCACATTCAAACCTGTACGCATTTTGTATTTTCCACATCCTTTGTCAATGATATGGACTTGGGTAATGGCATAATCAGATGTGGATGATGGAGTGGATGAAGTGGTGGCTAGTGTGTTGGAAGATGGACAAGATGATGATGTCTGAGGTGGTCCCATTTCGACTCCTAGGTAGTAATGAGAATGGGGAAAGGAAGCCTCTAGTGTGCAACAATATTCAAATGGTTGAGGGTCTACATGTATTGTAACTTCCACCCCATTAAATGGGAATTTTAGACACTGGTGGTACATGGATGGAATGGATTGCATGGCATGGATCCATGGATGGCCAAGGAGGAGATTGTAGGGGAGTTCTAGATCAAGGATGTGATAGGTAGTGTATTGCACAACAAGGCCAAACTGGATTGGAAGACAAATTGTCCCCTCAATGCTCTGCATTATCATATGCTTTGATAGTGATGACTTGATTATTTAAGTCAGCGTGAGTGTATCCCACTTTCTTTATGAACTTTAATGTGCAAAGATTCAGGGTAGAGCCATTATCTACCAAGACCCTTTTTATCTTATTCCTTGCTATAAGGACCTCAAGATGAAGGGGAGAATTATGGCTGGAATCAATATAAGGCATGTTGTTCTAACTAAATCCTAGCTGATATGTGGCAAAGAGATGTCCTACAAATGCTTGGAATTATGTAGGATCTATGTCATTGGGGACGTGGGTATCTTGTAAGGCCTTGGTTAATATTTCTTGGTGCGCATGGGAAGACTTAAGCAAATCCCAAATGGATATTTGGGCTGGGGTCTTTCTTAAGTGATCAAGAATATTGTATTGAGAAATTATAGGCGGTGGCTGGGTGGATGTAGAGGTTCCAGGGACTGTAATACGAGTGCAGTGGGTTGTAACAACATACTGTGGGTCCTTACCTTTTACATGTATCATGGAAACACATGGTTTTTCCTATTCAATGTGCATGATAATACCTTCATAATTAAATGGAACATTTTTGTAATTGATGTTGTTCGTGCTATTACCCTGATTATTATTATTACTAGACCTGAGGTTTGAGTTTGATGTGCTAAGACCTTGGTTATGCTTAGGGAAAGCATTTTGATATATCTACAACTGAGCATTGGATGAGGGTGCCATGTTAGCATCCACATGTATATCACCCCAGTCTATGAGATCTTGGATGTATGTTTTCAAACTTTGAAATTTATTTGATGAATGCCATTTGATCTTATGGAAATCACAATACTCATTTTCTTTGTACTAGGCTAGTTTAGGTTTGGATTTGTCAAGAGGCTTGGTCATAGGATACGTGATCAGATAATTAGCCTGAAGAAGTCTATTGAACATGACACTTAGGGTCTCTCCTAGTTGAGTGAATTGACATTTCTGATTCCCTTGATTATTCTAATTGGATTGTTGGGGAGGACAAGGTGCCCCTGCGACACTAATATGGCATTAGGGATTGATTGATGAGGAGGGGCATACTAGGGCTTCTGGGAAGCATTAGCTACTTGGAAATGTTTGGTGTCGGTGACACCATCATTGACAACATTCTTGTTCTTGTTCTAGTACCGAGGTTTATCCCTAGATGAATTTTCTTTATCAGACTTAAAATTTTTGACTAAGCCTTTTGCAATAAGTGCTCTCTTAGGAATAAGACCTTTCTCCACTATCTTCATGAAGGTTGTGACATAGTGGAGTCTAAAATTATGTGCCATATCTAGATGAGTGTTTTTGATAAAAAGGGTGACCATGCCTTTTTCTCTAAGTGGGGATTTCATCTGATTGGCTAAATCTCACCATCTTTGAAGATAGCTAGCAAAAGTTTCTCCCTCACACTACTTCTCTTTCAGGAGATCCAAAGCATCGATATATTTCTCCAAATTAAAAGAGAAGTGGGAGACAAACCTTTCTGAAAGCTCTGCAAAAGACTTGATGGATCCCTTCTCGAGACCCATAAACTACTCAAGAGATATCCCTTGTAAACTCCTTGGAAATAATCATAGGAGGTAATTGTCATTGTGCATGACTTCTTAACAATGGGCATAAAAGTCCTACAGATGGGCCTTGGGGTCTTTTGTTCCTTTGTATTTATCAAATTTTGGCATCTTGAAATGTTCCAAGAAAGGAACTAATGAGATTGAGGGATCGAATGGGTAGGGACAAATGTCTTCAAATTTGAAGGATTGTTTGCTAGTCCCTGCTTGCAAATATTTTAATGTAGCTTTGACTTCTTCCAGTTCTTTATTGATAGGCACTAGGGGAGTTGGATTGGATGGATTGTAGGGGGATATTGTTGGTATGATGAAGACAGGGCAGACACAGTTTGATCATAAGTTGGTGGAGGTGTATATGGAGGCAGTTACTAGTTTTGATTGGTGTAGGTAGATTACAGTTGTGAATTGATGTAAGGTGGATAGGAGGATGATGATGGATTTTAATAGTAAGAAGTGGAGGCTACTTGTTGATAGGGAGGTTGTTGTTGATAATATGAGGTGGAAGGGACACCCTATTGGTATTGCGAAGGAGCTTGGTAATATGATGATGTGGAGGCACCTTGTTGATATGATGACAGTTGTTGATTATACGAGGTGGATGGAGCACCTTGTTGATAAGATGGTTGTTGTTGAGTGTAATATGGATTGAACTGGTAGTTATATGCAACATTTGGCTATTGTGTGGTATATGGGGGTGGTTACAGATTCGATGTTTGGTAGTAGGGATTTGAGTGCGATTGTGGGGGGTTAGTGTAAAGTGGAAGTTGAGATTGTGGAGGATTCTAAGGAATTGAATTGGGGTTTGGATTCGATTGGGTAGCATAGACAACGTAGATGCTCAATGAATGATAAAGGTATTGTGTGAGGGGATTGTGTTGTGCTTGTGTGGGAATTGAAGTATGCTGAGGTGGTTGTTGTTGCTGTGGTGGGTGAGACAAGATGTGTTGTTGTTGGGGAATCGTCGTTGAGGTACCATGGGGCAATTGTTGAGGTTGCGATGTAACCCATGTTACCTAATGAGGAGGTTACATAGGAACAATAGTATATTGTTGTAGGACTGGAACATTTTTCTGTAAAATTGGAATGTTTTGTTGCGGAGGTTGTTGATGAGGCAGTTGAGATGAGATAGTAGTGGTAGCGATATGCTATGGTGGTACTTGTGAGGGGATAATAGTATGTTGTAGCGGTGCTTGTGATGCACTTGATTGCTTGGGATTAACTAGAGGCTTTTGGAGTGCAAGAATGTTGCCTTGGGGTGGCTATTGAGATGTGAAAGGTGGAGGTGGTAAATTAGTTGTGGGTGTAGATCCTGGAGGTGGCATCAACATGAGGAAAGGATTACCCCCAGTGCTGATAGGAGGTTGACCTAGTTGATTATGTAGAAGTAGTGGTGCGGATGGTACATGGGTCAGACCTTGTTGGACATGCATGGGAGGTGGTGGTGGAAAAATATTCTATGGAATACCATAGGAAAGGGGATTGTTTGGACCAGGTTGTGCTCTTGAGGATGGAATGTGAGGGTAGCTTGCAACTTGATACATCATGTAATTTATGAACCCAGGTTGATACCAATTTTCTATGGGTTGACCCTTGAGAATATAAGAATTTCCTGGAACATTTTATGAAGTTTGTGGGTCTTGAGGTGTTGGAAGAGACTGGGTGCCGATATATTGGGTCATGTAAAAATTGGGTGGTGGTTTGATCTCCTTCATGAGTAAAATGGAAAGAATCTTGTCCCCATGCTCATTGAGGAGGTGATCTATCATTTGAACATTGGTGGGATTACTAAGGTATTCATCAACTGTGACTTCAAGCTGAATGACCATGTTGTCATCACCCAGTGGTGAAGTGTTTTGGACATCGGTATTGGAATGTGATGAGGCACCGTTGTTGGGATCCTGAGGAATATTTGGATTAGAACCTTGACCTTGTTGTTCTTTCTTTTGCTTCTTTACTTGTGATCGAGTTTGAATAGGCATGAAAGTGCAAAACTACCAGGTGGACTAAGATGAGACTCTAAGATGCAATGTAGAGATGACCTATGTGATGATTGAAGGATTGCTTAGGTTGGATGAGGGATCATTTGATTGGATGATTGGATAGGGATATGATTGGATTGGATTGGATTAGATTGATTGAAGAAATGATTGATACGATTAGATGATGGCTTAGATAGGATGATGAAAGGGATTCTAAACTAAGTTCAAAAATAACCCTAGGTGACTTAAGGTGTTGATTGGTCAGATTGAAGGACCAAAGGATGATTATGACACTGAATCCACCTCAAGATGGAAGTGGATTGATTGGCCTGAAGATGATGACTGAATCAAGATGGATGAAAATCCTAAGTAGATGCTGATGGTGATGATCATATTTAGACACCTAAGCTAATTTGGATAATAACCTCTAAAACAAAGTTTAGGGGATTCATATTGAGAAAGTAATGATGGATATACAACCTAGAGATATTCTAAGATGTGCCTATATGATTTGGATGATGAATGAATGAATTTTGGAGAATGCAGACAAACTAAAGTGAAGATTACGAGTGAATGGAAGGTGATAAAAGTTTTTCAATCATGAAAAATGACTTGGAAAACAACAAGCTTTCAGTGGTCCCAAGGATTCACTTTTTGAAATTTGTATGGGGAATGGATAAGCCTCTGTGTATAGAAAATTCAACTATTTATGACACAAATTTTCCTATCCCCAGTGAAAAAATTCACCTCTATGTCAAGCAAATTCGCTCGTTTAGGGGGGGAAATTCGCCCAAATAAGAGATGTCTTAAGAAATAGGAAAATATGATATGAAAATTCACCTGTCAGCTAAGCAAATTTTCCCAAACTCTAACCAAGGTAGAAAATAGGTTATTTTGACAATCAGGTTCACCTAAACAGCTTGCAAG
Organism: Sequoia sempervirens; assembly: GCA_007258455.2. NCBI lineage: Eukaryota > Viridiplantae > Streptophyta > Pinopsida > Cupressales > Cupressaceae > Sequoia > Sequoia sempervirens. Next base: position 80,980 of record VDFB02256795.1, read on the forward strand.
TTTTCCTAAACAATAATCTGATTCGCTTAAACCATAGTAAAATTCACCTAAGAAAGTTGCAGAATCGCCCAAAATAATAACAAATTCACTTGAACTAGTGACATATTTTCCCAAAATAGTGAATTTTTTTCCTAAATAGATATCAAGTTCACCCAAAACAAGGATAGATTCACCTAAACTAGTGACAAATTCACCTAAAACACAAAAAAAAATTCCTAAACAAGTGACAAGATTGCTTTAACAGAGATCATATTCACCCAAACAGGGATCAGATTCACCCAAAACACAAACAAATTCTTCTAAACTTAGAAGAACGATAGGGAAATAGATGGATTTTCCTATTTCACAAATGATACAGACAGGGATGGATTTGCCTAAAAATGGGATCACTTGTTCGACAAATGGACTCACCTATATCTAGAAATGGTCAAACGATGTCAAAAAATGAAAAAGAGGAGTAAAAAAATGGGGAAACGAACTCAACGATTGGACAAACGGACTCCCCTAATGGGGAAATAGACTTGACAAATGAACAAACAAACTCAACCAAATGATGAAACAAACTTGTCTAATGGGTAAACAGACGAATGGAGACTCTAACAAAAGATGAGATTGGATTTTCAAAGAACAAAATCACCCAAGGATTCTGCAAATTCACCTGTTCCCAGGGAATGGACAAATGTGATGACTCAGGGGACTAATAGGGAATTGAAACAACAAGAAAATTCACCTAAAGTTAAAACAAGTTCACCTCTTTTCGAGAAACAGGCAAATTTGATGACCGATGAATTGATAGAATGAATTAGACAACAAGAAAAATCACTCCTTTAGGGATTAAATTCACCCAAAACAGTAGAAAATTTTCCCAAATGAAGAGAAAATTCGCCTATTCTATGGAGAATGGCAAACAAGAACTGACAGTCTCGCCTAACGAATGAATGTAATTTCTTGTTACAAGAAACAGGTGAAAATGGGGTCGCTTAAGAAAGTGAACCACAAGAAAATTCACCTCTTTCAAAGGAGAATTCGCCCAAACGGGGAAACCTAGACTGGACTGCGATGTGATTTCACCCTTTTGCAAGGAGAAATCACTTGCTTACACTGTAAATTCACCTCTTTAAGGGGAAAATTCACCTCTAAAGGTAGGGGATGACTATGGTAAAAGACAAGAAGCATTGCAAACAATAGAAAAAAGGCAAGGCTGACTCAATTACAAAGAAATACATTTGTATCACACAAAGAAGACACTCCAAATAACATAGTCCTAGAATTAGTGATATGGGTTTGCAAACTTGATGTAGGCCCACCACCTTGAGCGGAAAACCCAAGGTTAATACTCCATGATATCGGGGTGGTTCACTGGATCACCCTTTCTTGAGAAGGTGGATAGCTATTGTTCCAATGGCACAAGGTCATCAATAGACACCACGGGCTCACCTTCACACTCTCACTCGAGGACTATCATAGTCCACTATGAGGATTTCTATCTCAACCTAAGGGAGTATGTGGTAAGTAACTTCGGGGTACAGTGCACATCCCCTACATGACACCAAGCCACGGCTAAACATGGGTCTCTATCTAGGTTGAACAAGGTGATCTAGGGATTCCTTGATATATGCACGGTACGTGAAGCACAATCGTGAACACCAACCCATCACAAGCATGAGTTGGGAGCCCCAACGAGGTACTAGAAACTCATATAAACTCTTAATGGCTTATCTAGGTATCACCCTAGCTTCAACGCTTTTCTAGACACGATGTGACTGGATTGGGGTACAACTTTGGCTCTCCCCCCTTTATATACCCTGTCGGTACACATGGTTGGGATTGTCCCTTGGGGTGATGAAATCCCCAAGAAGGTCCCGCTAAGAGAAGAAGATACTAGACATTTTTAGTTGTTCACCAGACTTGCACGTAGCGCAAGGGGAGAGATTAGACGTATTAGCACCTCCTAGGTATACACAAATGGACTAGAGTGAACTACAATTTCTCATCACCCAGGGTCACCCAATGGTGCAAGGGGATTGGATATGTCAAAAATCCACTCACAAGCACAACAAGAAAAGTTTATTGACCCTCTAATTAAGTCTATGTGTGCCTAGATTAGTGTAGGAAAACACCAAACAATATAACTAAAGATCTTGGACCGCTTGTTCTGTAGCAAATACGTTAGTAATTTTCAAGCACTAGTTTCGAACAAATGAGAAACAATTGCACAAAACATTAGCAAAATGAGGCACACTTCACAAACAAACAGGTTAGTGGGTCAGTACTTGAAAATGAAAAGTTCAAGTCTCTATTTTACCTTAGATTCACCTTTGTAAGAGGAAAATTCACCCATTCTGGAGAGTAGGTTCACCCCTGTTATTAGCAAATTCACCCTTTTCAAAAGCAAGTTCACCCAAATCAGGAGTAGGTTTTCCTGTTTTAGTGATAGAGAGCAAGTTTTCCCCTTTTTGATAGATGGGTGAATTTGTAAGATGCAAATTCACCTCTATTTAGGGAAAGTTTTCCTGTTTTGTTGCAAGTTCACTCCTATTGCTGTAGATTCACCCCTGTGAAGTGAAAATTTGCCCGTTTAGGGCAGATTCGCCCATGCGTGTAAACCTGAACCTACAAAACTTGAAACAATAGAGAGCGTGAAATAATAGACCCAGTTTTGGGTTTGACCAAGAATGCCAGGAATGTGTGCAATGTGTTTTCTAACCTAAAATAGTGCAAAACGAATGAAATGCAAAGGAAGAACAATACAAAACAACACCTCAAGATTGGCCTAGTTAAAATTGAAAAAAGAAAAGATAAAAAAAAATTGTTTACCTTGCCCAAGTCGATTGGTTGGTTGGACCTATTGCTTTAATCGTTTGTGTGCTCCTTTGGATGGAAAATAATATGAAACTAGATGCAAAATGATGTAGATGCAATGGGGGATACAATGGTGAAGGTGGGTATTTGGATAAGTGCACAAAATGGATGCAAAGTGAGCTTGAAAGTTGCAGCAATGGAGGATGCAAAAGTTGAGTGCTTGAATGTTGAATGCTTGATTGCTTGAATTTGTGAATGAATGAAAATGAGGTCAAAATCCTCTATTTTTAGGGGAAAGACCTTTAAAGAATGGAGGGCTAGGATTTACCCACCATGGACAAGATGAAGGGCTATGGTGAGTTGAGGACTCACAAGCCCTCACTTGAAACTACCTTGGGATTGGGACAATATTTCCTTATAAAGGAGGCCCTTGTCCCCATGTGGGAGATGTGACACATGAGGAGTTTAGAATTCCTCAATAATCCACATGGGGAAGAAAAAGGCCTTGGAGGAATAAATACGATTTTTTAATTCACATGATGTGAAGGTACTTATAAGTACCTTGGGATTGGGATAAGATCTCCTCATTAAGGAGGTACTTGTCCCCATGTGGTGACACATGAGGAATTTAAAATTCCTCAATAACCCACATGGGGAAGAGGAAAGCCTTGGAGGAATAAATGTGAATTTTTAATTCACATGGGGAAGAGTTTGCCTTGGTTAAATGGAGAAAACATTTATGATGGCTGACTTGGAGGTATGCCATAAATGGCATGAGGATTAGGTTGACCTAATCATATGATTAAGGTTGTGCAAATAGGTGATTAAGGAGGCTAATGAAGGATTAAGGACAAGTTGCAAGTTATGGAGGATGTGACATTAATCCTGATTAAAGGTGTGCACATCCTAATCATGGATTAATTAAACTAATCCAGATTAAAGGGGGATTATGGAGGATGGGACAAGGAGAGAGAAAAAAAGGAATTTAAGATTGATTTAAATTCAAAAGGCCAAATGACTAAATTAAATAGATTTATGTATTTAATTAATTTAGAGAGGAAGGGGGTGAAAGGTAAAGTATTTAATTAATAAATTAAATACTTTAGGAACCTTAGGAAAAGAGGGAATAATAATTAAATAAATCATTTAATTAATATCAATGGGGAATATGAAATAGACAAATAAAGGGGATAAATTTGACCATACGAGGGTGGTCAAATTTGGATGTCTACATTAGCTATACAGGATTTTGATGTATCTATATTTTTTGATTTTACGAGTGTTTTTGGATTTTGATGAGATTTTACGATTTTTTTTTTTGGATTTTTGATGAGATTTTGAGGTAAACGATACCTAGATCACAATGTCGATGCCACACTATGAGATAAAAGACATATATCGAGAGTTATTTGGAAACAAGAGTGCAAGAACCTGCCTCCAGTGTCTAGCAATGCTTCATAGTGTAATGGACAACCAAGATAGGTTATGTACATGCAAAGAGGTCAACATAGTTTAACCATGCTTAGATATGGGCTATGGAACTTCATGAGATAAAAGGGTAAGGATCCTGTCAAGAGTTTTACATGAGTAGATTTGAAGTATATGCCGAATCTTTGTCAAGATCAAGATAAACTAGAATATCTAGATGAATCTAGATTGGATGGATGGAGGGAACATTGGATTTATCATGACAAGGATGAGATGCTTCTATCTGAGGAGGATCATACAGACACTCAATTCTACTCATGATTCCTATTTTCTATTTTTTCATCATAGTACTTTCCCAAAGCACCATCAGAGTGGTTTTCACTAGAGGATGAGTTTTATTTTTACTATTTTGTTGTTTTTTTTTATTTTTTATTTTTCAATGATTTTTACCCTTATGTTGAACCACCTTGAGGTATTGATATAGAGGCCACTATCATAATGTTCCAGTGATATCTTTCTTGAAGAAGCTACTTTTCTAAGATACAAGCACTTGAATACAACTTTGAAGAACTCTAATCTACCTTATTGGTACCATAATTAATCTTGTCTACATGCACACATCATGATATAGTACCTTCATAATCCTTATGATGAAGAGTAACTTCCAACACATGGTCAATGCAAGAATTTGATATCATGAATGGAGTGTACAGTGTCTTGTATGAAGGAATAGGAAATGGATTGGTAGATGGTTTGGAACCTTTGACTCTCCAAACTTGGGAAGATGAGCAATGATGGGTGGGAATGAAGAATTTCATGGAATTAGGACCAACTATTGGATATACTTCATTCCTTTCTTGAGAAGCTTACTTTTGTATTTGAGGACACTTTTGACGGATACTTCCATTTTTTATTTTCCCCCATAGTTACTTTGAATAATGGAGTTTTAGAGGGATGATTTTCTTTATTTTTCTTTGGTATCCATTTGTATTTTCATTGTACTTTTTTCTTTACTACTCCATTTTCTTTGATGATTTTATCCTTTCTTTGATAAGAATCTTTATTTTTATGTTTGTCCCAATTTGTGTACGAGATGATGGGTGGATGATGATTCATGATATGACTAGTTGTACAGTGTTTATAGTATTTTCATGATAAGGATTCTTCGTGTTTGATATTTTGATGTTCCCTGTAGACAAGATTTCCTCTGGCGTTGTGAAGGTATTAACAATACCTAATCCATTTCCATGATAATGTATCCTATGATTCATAGCCATTGAATATGACTTATCATGAACACATGCTATTACTTTGGGTTCCTTTTGTTTAGGAATATGAACTATTTGCTCTAATTCTATAACATCATTATCTATTGACACCACTTTAAAAGATGTTGGTGCTAATTCAAAACATGTCGATGATGCACAATTACTATAAGAATCAAGAATATCGATTATTGCTTGCTCTTGTATAGGAATATCAAGAGTGGGAGACTCTTGTTCTGGATGAAGAACATTTATATTTTCATTAGAAAGAAACATCTTAGGGATGATATTGGGGACATCTTTGGAGTTTAAAATGGTTTGGAAGATGTCCCTCAACTCTTGTTGAAACTCTGGGGATAGGGGTTCTTGATCTTGACTTGATTTAGAGTAACTTTTGTTATCCTCAAGAGCTTCCTCTTGTCATGATCTTTGGGTGTATGATATATCATTGGTAAAAGACTTCACAATAGTTTGTGGGTTTGGGTGTAACAAGGGATATTTCTAGATCATTTAGAACTTCTTCAACATTCCCAATCATTGAGTCATATGTGGGAGAGATATTGTAATCTAATACATACTTGATGCCATTACAGTATGAAATATTTCTAGACACTGTTAATGGGTTTGGACATTATTTTATATTAGTTTCTTGATGTGTCTGATTCCTCATGTGGTGATGAAGGAATAACATAAATATGTCCCACCGTGGTATCATGGGTATGGTTTACATTATTTGAGGTGGATTCCTTTCCTAAATCTTTTGCTTTTGTATTGATCCGACACAGGGTTTGTGTAAATTTTCATATTTTCATTCCTAGATTTTTGATCGACATCAATGTCTCCTTGTTCAATAAGATCTTCTATTAGAAGTTTGAGTCTAAAACAATTTTTTGTGTTATGACCTTTGTATCGGTGAAATTCACAAAAAATGTCATCTCTATAGCTACGAGGTTTGACTTGTGGCTCTTGATAGTTTGAGAAATATGGGAGTACAATAAGGTTAGATTGTATCAATCTCTTCAGCACATCCTCCATAGGTTCCCCTAAGGGAGTGAATTATTGCTTAGGAGTACTGTTTGATCTTTGTGATCCACGTTTAGTGCTTCTAGCATTGATCGTTGGATGATTGTTTTGTGGTGGCGTGTATGGTTGTTGTGTTCTCATGGTTTGGGTGTTTTCTTGCCTAGGAGTAGTTATGACCACATTTTCATCACCAACACCATCACTAGTAATTTTCTTTTTCTTGGCCCAAAAGTGGCGCTTCTCGTTAGAACTAGTGGATAGGTGGTTGTCTTTATATGCTTGTGTGTTTCCCTGTGAGATCAGGGAACTCTCGATGTTGAGGGCCACATGGACAAGCTCATCATAAGTGGTGATACATTTCATTTCCAAGTGGAAGGATAGATCCCCATCAACATTAACAATGGTAATTCCTACTTGTTGTTCTTCAGGAATGGGCCACTTGCTCTTACTAGCTCTTAGCCTCCACCTTTGTAGGATATTAGTGAAAGGTTCTCCTTTGCTCTGCTTGAGCATATATAACTCTTCTAAGCTTACATCCATGTCAAGATTGAAGGAGAAGTGATCTATGAATCTATCGCTGATTTCTTGGAAATTTTTTATACCTTGAAGTAGTTGTGAAAACCATTCAATGGCTAGGCCTATCAAACTTTGTGGAAAGAGGCACATTAAGTAGGAATAATTGTAGGCAACCTCCATACACATGATGCTGAATTATTTGATGCGATCCACATGATTTCCCCTTCCTTTGTATTTATAAAATTTAGGGACCTCAAAGCCAAGAGGGAAAGGCACCATTGTGATGTTTCTATCGAATGGATAAGGACATCAGTTTTTTTGTGCATGGGGCTTCCTTGTCTTGCCCATTTTCATTTCCTTCATTTTTTGCGTTAGTGACTTGAGTTGGGATGCTACATCATCTTATAGGTTTGGTGGAGGAACATATGTTGTATATGGTGGGATGGTGGATGAATTATAAGTGGGATTTTGATATGATGGGGTGTTGTATGGTGAGTATGGTAGTGTGGGATATTGGGAAGGTGATAGTGGTGATGGTGTATATGTTCCTAACATCTTGGGTTGACAATTTTTTATTGAGGGTTATAGTATAAACCATGTTGTTGTTGTGTAAGCATTTGTTGGGTGTATTGTTGAGCTAGTAAGGCTTGTTGTTGGGCTTGTTGTTGTCCTTGGGCTATAAGGGCTGCTTTTTGTGCTTCCTATTGTTGTTGTGCTATGAGGGATGCTTGTTGGAATTGTTGTTGTTGTGCCGCTAAGGCTACTTGTTGTTGTTGTTGTTGTTGTTAGGATAGAGTACGTGCAAGATCATGATGGGCCAAAAAGTGGTGATATGATGGGTTTTTGTAGGGTATGTGGCTGACAACTTCTTTTTTACCCAAAATTGATGAAATGAAAAGGGTTTTTAAAGGAGATTCTCAGCTTTCCACCAATATAAATTATGCTTTACTTTGAATTTAATAAATAATTATTATTCATTTTCTATTTGAATTACAACTAAAGTCCTGATTGATAGGTTGATTGAAAACATCTATAGCTTTCAAACAGTACCACATTTTTGAATCAAACATGTGTCACATTCTATGCTTCACATACTATAGGATTAAAAAAATGAATTTCATGAAATTTTGACCAAGTTAAGGTGGTTAGACATATGAGTTTTTTTATTTTAAAAAGTTGTAATAAAAAATCATAATTAATTATTTACTTAGAAAAAAATTACAAAAAATATGCATCGCATTGGGACATGAGTCCTCTACTTATATCTAAAATCTTATAAAAAAATATTATCATTTTATTGTGGTTAGGGTCAAACAAACACCTATTTCTTATTTTTCCCTGAAATTTAAGTACTACTGCATTGAAATTTCTAATTTTCACCAAATAGATTTTTATTTTTTAAATAAACCTAGTAGTTTAGAAGCTACATTCAATTTGATACAAATTCTATTCTTACATATTTTAAAAATAATATAGATAACTTATTCAAAATTTTATGTCAAGTTGCCTAACTTTGATTTTTCTAATTTTTTTGCCACTTAAGGGCCTATTTTTTCCATGATGATCCTGCACATACCCGATACTAAGGCTACTTGTTGTGCTTGTTGTTGTTGTGATGATAAAGCTACTTGCTATGCTTGTTTTTGTTGATGTGTTGCTAGGGTTGCTTGTTGTGCTTGTTATTGTTGTTGTGTTGCTAGGGTTGCTTGTTGTGCTTGCTATTGTTGTTGTGTTGCTAGTGTTGCTTGTTGTTCTTGTTGTTGTTGATGTGCTGCTAGGGCTGCTTATTGTTGTTGGATGACTTGTTGATAAGGTTGTTGTGCTTGTTGTAAAGCTAGGGCATGCACTTGTAATGTAGGGTCATCTAGTGATTGGGACATTTGCGATGGGTTTTGGGTGTTGATGATTTGAGTGAGTTGTGGGTTGATGATGAGGGATTTAGGGTTAGGTTGGTTTAGTATTCCATTTAGAATGGTGGATTGACATGGAGGAATGTAATTTTGAGGTCCCATTTAATTTTACATGATTTGGGAGACCAATGGTAACAGTGATGATGGTGCCATTTGGTATTGTGATGGTAATGGAAAAATTGGAAATTGATTGAAAGGGTTCCCTTGAGTGATGGGTAGGGGGTTCCCTAGTGGTATTTGAGGTGGGATCAAGGTATTACTCTGGTTGATGGGATTTATAACCAAGGTGTTGTTTTGACTTGGGTTGGTGATGGATGGGATGGATGTGTTTTGTGAAACCAAAGGGATGGATGAACCAATGGGATGATTGGATGAAGATGTCCCTTTTGTGTTAAGGGTTGATTATTTGTAAGGTTATTGAGATACCCTTGTTGGTCTATGTGAGATACTTGGTCCATACTACCTTGTGTGATGTTGGGCACACTTGTGCTACTTATGGGGATGGATGAGGATGGTTTCCCTCAAAATTTTGAGGTGGTCATGGAGTTATGGAGTGTAAGTGGTTTATGTGGATGTAAAGGGTTTTTTTGAATGGTGGTGGAAGATGGAGGTGGGGCACCAAAGGTAGGTGTCCAAGTGGTGGTTTGGGGAGGATTGGTGTTTAGAGTACCCACAAGTGTATCACTTGCTAAAAGAAGAGTGTGAACAAAGTCCTTAGCAAGAGTAGTTGCAAGACTAGGGGTTTATTTTTGACTTGGCCCTAGCGATGGAGTTGATTGAAGCATGGATGAAGTCAATCCTCGCATCAACGTTTTTGTTGAAAAAGATGGGGGAATTGAAGTCATTTTTTCTAAGGCTTGACGCTCTTGTTTATACTCAAGGAGTTCTTCCTTAGTAAGTTCAAAATGATTTTTTGTAACATCCTCTACCTCATATGGTCCCAATGGACTGTGGGGTTGTTGTGAGGGGGTATAATGACTCCTTGGATCAAATTATTGAGGGTTGGTATCACTTATGGTAGATGGGATTCTGGTTTGTTCCATGATTCTCTTGTGTTGCAATCTCATTGTTACCATAAATTGTGGATCACCTATGGGAGAGTTATGCTGGTATTTGTAATTTTTTAACTCTCTAGTTGACTCAAATTTAGGTAAGAGGGCCCCTCTAAGTTGTTTTGGAGCAATGGTGAGAATAGGGGATGAAAAGATGAATGATATGGGGAATTATCTTTGTAATCTTTTGGGACAACGCTTTTTGAAAAAAGAGGTTTGATTGCTTTAATAAAGATAATAATGAGCTTGTAAAATTTTAAGGTATACGGGTATGTGTAGGATCATCATGAAAAAATAGGTCCTTAAGTGGAAAAATATTTAGAAAAATTAGAGTTAGGAAACTTGACATAAAAATTTGAATAAGTTATCTATATTATTTCAAAAATGTGTAAGAATAGAATCTGTAGCAAATTGAATGTAGTTTCTAAACTACTAGGTTTATTTAAAAAAAGAAAAAAATCTATTTGGTGAAAATTTGAAATTTCAATGTAGTAGTACTTAAATTTTAGGAAAAAAATAAGAAGTAGGTGTCAACCACCCTAACCACAATAAAATGATAATATTTTTGTTATAAGATTTTAGATATAAGTAGAGGACTCATGTCCCAATGTGATGCATATTTTTTTGTAATTTTTTCCAAGTAAATAATTGATTATGAATTTTTTATTACAACTTTTAAAAAATATAAAAAACTTGTATGTCTGACCACCTTAACTTGGTCAAAACTTTATGAAATTCAATTTTATTTTTTTTAATCTCATGGCATGTGAAGCATAGAATGTGACACATGTTTCAAATTCAAAAAATGTGATACTGTTTGAAAGCTATAGATTTTTTTCAATCATCCTATCAATCAAGACTTTAGTCGTAATTCAAATAGAAAATGAATAATAATTATTTATTAAATTCAAAGTAAAGTATAATTGATATTGGTGGAAAGCTGAAAATCTCCTATAATAACCCTTTTCGTTTCATCAATTTTGGGTAAAAAAAGTCGTCAGCTACATGGGCCATCATATCACTTACATATCGCCACTTTTTGGCCCATCATGATCCTGCACATACCCATACAAGTGTGACCTTCAAGATAAACTAGTCCACAAATGTGATAACTAACTTAACTAAATGCATGGAAAAGGATTCATTTCACACACAAATTATACCATAAGTTAGTGATTTTTTGGTTGATTGATGTCTAATTCCAAAGAGTGTTAGTGTGTCCAAGAGTTTACAAAGTTTGGTGAAGTGAAAGGTGAAATATGTTGAAGGGTGGATGAAATGTTTGACCCAATGATGTTAACCTAGAGTGAACCTTTGTGTTGCAAGACCACGGTAGTGAGAAAAATGCAATACTTCTAAAGTAACTCGAACCCAAAAGATCAATGTTGATTTAAATGATAGGGACAATTTGGACATATAAATCTAGGTCACCCAACAAAGGGTGAGAATACAAATTTCTTATCAAGTTGTCCCAATTGCGGTAAAGCTTTAAGGCCCGTTTTCTGATAAAATTTAAACTATGATGTCTACGTTTGAAATGGTGGAATGTGGACCTTTTTTTGGGGATTTTGATTTTGAGTGAGATCATTAAGACAAGCACAAGATCATGAAAAAAGGGATATTTATTTCCATGCAGGATGTGGTGATATGGGCCTTCCAACCATAATATCACATTTTTCCTCTTGTTTGTCTAAGATGTTTGCTATGTTTCTCCATTGGCTTGATGTTTCTTTTGTCTTAAATGCAAAGCTCCTCAAACTACTAATTATGTCAATTTTTTCTCCTTCAATTAGATAGAAGTTTGGTTGTATGATAGCGGGCGTAAGGTTTGGTTGTTGAACTGGAGCAATCGAATTCCAAATGGTCATGTGTGGGGTTCAATTTATTAATTTATCTTGCTTAAATGTGTTTATTTTTACCATAAACACTTGTATTTCTCAAGTTTCAAACTAAATGTCTATGTCAAAAACATCATTTATTTGACAAGGTCCATTATGTGAAAGTCATGAAGTTAGAACCATAGTTGCTTATGTTAACTTTGGGAAGTATGGATTGAGATGTAAACCAAAATATTTAGAAGTCTCTAAGGATAGAAATCCTTAGGAGAAGAATCAATATCTAGATTTTTCAAAGGGTATCCATACTTAAACCAAAGGGTTTGAAATTTTGAGAAAGATTGTTGATGTTTGTTTGCAATGTTTTGGAACCAAGCAAGTATCAAACTAACTCACAAGCATTTACAATCCTAGTTCAAGTGGGTATGTATTTCTTAGTAGGCTTACCAATCATCTCCATAACAGATGATTAATTCATGAAGATGGTATGGAAAAATAGGCTATGTCAAGGAAATGTACCATCTTGACATGCCAAGTAAAAGAGTCCCTTCCCTATTTGCTTGATGGCCTCAATCAAAGACCAAGCATGGTAAGTAACTTCTTGGAATGATGTTATTCCAATGCACTATCTTAAAATATGTTTCAAAAGTGAACTTGGTTAGCCACTACAAACAAGGTCTTTAATGATCATATTCAAGATAAACCGATGCTATACATGCGGTGACTCACTCAATTAAGAGGCTTCCTAGCCCTTAAAAATATCTAAGGGTTTTAATTAATGTATCACATGGATACTAAGGGAGAAATTCACCCGTATAAGACAAAAACACCAGCTTGGTTAATGACTTTAGTCACACCAAATTATTTATATAGTGGACCAAAATGGAAGCACCACTTGGGTTGTTCCTTCTCACAAGTTGGGAGGTAGACCCTCTAAAGATAACACAGTTTGTGAAGCTTAAAATTCTTTTCATCACCCAATATTTTCCAAAAGGCACAAGGGGAGAGGATAGGCTCTTCCAAGAAGAAAAGGTACACTTGTCGGTTTCTCTTCACCCAAGATCACATGAATGCAAAGGGAGAGGATACACACAAAAAACACACAATCAAATCAAACATGAATTAATTTTAACCTTGATAATGAATTTTTTTTAAGCACCAAGTTGAAGTGTTAATATTTTTTTGTTCAATTTTAAACCTGATACTGCAAAATGAGGATATGTTGGGTTCAATTTTAACCATCTTTGAATGTTAATTTTAAGCCGCAAAGGAAATTTAGTTGGTCCTAAAATGTGAAGTAAAGCATCATAAATGGGTTATAATTGGCCCATAAGTGTAAAAACACTTCTTATAAAATATAATCAAATGATAATATGCTCATTCACTTCAAATTTTATTTCCCAAACCTGCAAAACTAGTTAGCCTCAAAAACAAAAAATAGAAGTTAGTGACAAGTTAGCAATAAGATGAAATCAAAAAATTAAAACACATGTCAAAATTTAGTTTTTGTTTTGTTTATAGTAAATAGTGATGCTAAAATCAATTGCATTGCTGAATTTTCATTAGATGCATCACTAGATAGCAAGTGCATCACTATATTGAAAAATCAACTACATCACTCTACAGTAAATAGTGACATCAATAGCATTGCCAAATCAAATGTATCGCTAAATAAAAATTCATGATGCGATTAAAAATAAGTCTAGCATTGCTATTTTAATATGTGGTGACAAAATTTTAACAATGCATTGCTATTTTCAAACCCAAGTGCATCACTATATAGCGATGCATCCTAGACGCGTCATTGATTTTGCTCAAAGTGCATTACTAAACTTTCAAACACAAGAAAACATAAATATAAAGAGAAATTCATTAGATTCAATTAGTACAACCCTCCCTCTAGCACCAAAATGTGACGAATGACATAGTATAGGTTAACTACACATGATCCATATAGATTTGAGGCATATTTAAACCACTAAGTATCAATCCCAATAAGATATTCAATGTAAACAAAGTGAAGAAGCCATTAAAACTAACATTCTAAAATATGAAAGCTTGAAAAACATCTATTCTAAGACATTGATGTTGGTGTAATTAATTATTTAATTACACTTTAGGATAAGTTTACTTAGGTAATTATTTATTTCCTAGGATAATTATTATTTAATTCTTATCTTATCTTATTGAGCTGTCTTTTTGCTCAAGATAAGATTAAGGTTGTATTTTTCTACTTTATTGCATCATTTCCTTTTCGAAGGCTTTTGTATTATTTGTAAAATAGTTATCCTCAATAATCACTATTCTGATTCTTGCTTGCACACATTGGCTCTGAGGGTTTACAGATTTTGTTCTAAATATCTGTTGCATGTGATAGGTGATTGCTTGCAGGTGATTCTTGGGGACTATGAAGTTGGTTTTTCAACTTCTACATGGTATCAGAGCTCCAGACCTGTCGCTGCCTGTTCATGATCTGAAGATATTTTCTCACAACGTCTTTTTCTGTTCAAGCATTTCAAGTTAGATTGATTTTTTGTAGATCTAGGGGTAGCCAAATTTTTAGAGCACTTTGGGCTCAAATGGACGTCACCATCACAATCAGAGCATCCAAAAACCCCAGAAATGCCTTTCATTTTGTCGATTTAGGTGAAAGTTGAAAAAAAGGCAAAAAAAATTAGCCCAAAAGCCGTATGGCCCTAGGGCACATAGTTCGAGGCAGATTTTTTTCAAAAAAAAATATTTAAAAAAAAAAAGCACTCACAGTTGAAAAAGATGGCGCCACCCAGTGGCCACTGCTTCGCCGCTAGGCGGCCACTGCCCCCACCATCGCGTGCCACCACTGGGCATCCACCACCGACGGTTCCCACCAAATCTGTACTCCCCCGCTCTCCATTGTTAGCCCTCGCCAGGATTCTCCCCTCAGTCATGGTCACTTTCAAGACCAGGTGCTTTCCGTTCAGCCCCCAAGGGCTTGCTTGGTCGAGCCTGCGGCCATATAGGAGACCGGGAGCCCGGACCCAGCCCCCGTCAGGAGTTTAAGCCCCTGCGTTTTTTGCCGGTGGTCACATCTGTGACTAGGGGCTTAGCCATCGCCTCTTCCAGTCCCTAAGCGCAAGTTGTTGGTCACATGAAAACCAGGAGTTGAGCCGAAGGAGCCAGATTTTTTGCCCTTGTTTAGTATTAAAAGTTCCTTTTACATGCCTTTTTTTCTTTTTCTCATAACTTGGGAAAACAGAGTCATTTTTTTGAAAACGATATATCACCAAAAATCTGATTCGACGACGGATCTGATGGTGGTGGTTTGATTTTATGATTTTTCTGTTTTGATGCTTTTTTCGCCTGTCAAAGCAAGAATTTGTTGTTTTCACTCTGGGAGGCATAACTTTTGTGTTCTGGCTCCGTTTTTCGAAAAAAAATAGGCGTTGGAAATCTGGTTTAGTGCTCTACACAGATATCAGACCTATTTTTTCTGATTTTTTTATCAAGTATCTAATATTTCTATTTTATCTCAGCCTTTACCTTTTCAGTTATTTTCTTGGGAAGCATGCAATCAGGCTCTTTTTTTTGAGATCAACGAGCATTGTTTTTTTATTTGAGAGTACATATTGCTATTTTTTGTCATGGATTTACATAACATTGCACCCCTTACTCCATTCAACTATTTTGGTTGGAAAAAACAAATGGAGATTCACTTGAGACACAAAGGGTTGTATAGGGTAACCATGGGTACAAAAATTGAACCTACAGGTGCTATTGAAAAGAGAAAATGGTTTAATAGGTGAGATGAAGCTTATGGTACACTATGTTTGTCTCTTTCATCTGACCTTCTTTTTCACATTGAATCTTGCACTACACCAAATGAGAAATGGGATACTTTGGAGTTTTTGTTTGGGAAGCAGGATGCTATGGGAGGGTTTCATTTAGAGAATGAGCTTATTGGCTCAAATCCTATGGATTTTGACAGAATTCAGGAGTTTTTCACCAAACTCAAGTCTCTTAGATTACAGTTGTCATAGTGTGGTGTTCAGAAAGAAGACTCTCAGTTGATATTGTCCATTCTTTCTAAGCTTGGACCAGATTATTCAGTTTTTGTATCTACCTTTTATGCCACTATGGATGCACTTGGTATGAGATTCACTATGCCATATCTTGATGAATTTGCTTCATCTCTCACTCGAGAGCAAGCTAAGTTAGCTAGCATGGGCATGGTGAAACCTTGTTCCTCTTCACAGACACTTATTACATCACAGGAGCCCAAAGATTAGAAGGCTTCTATAGGAAAAGGCAAGAAACAGAAACAAAAGGATTCCAAACCTCATGAGCAGCAAAAGGAGTCCTCAGATTCATCCTCCTCTTCTAAGGGGAAATCATTTAGGAAGGAGAAGTCTACATGTGCATATTGCAAGAGGGAAGGACATGCAGAACATAATTGTTACAAGGACATTGATGAGCTGAAACATCTTCTTCAGAAACATCAGATTGATTTTCCTTCTAGGATGTCTCCATCATATTCTTCTCCTCATTCTTCTTCTTCAGAGCAGCATAACACAGGCACATCTGGTGTACATACTTCATCAGATATGAAGGGACATGCTCTTTGTGCTTCTTCAGGTATTGGATCAGGGAGATGGCTTCTAGATTCAAGAGCATCTCATCATATTGCATCTTCGCAGTCTATGTTCACTTCCTTTAAGCCTTACACTATGTCTCCCATTTTGATGGGAAACAACACTTACATGAGTGTTACAGGGAAGGGGTCTACTAGTTTTGGGGACCACTCCTTTCAGGATGTCTTGTGTGTCCCTCACTTGACAAATAACCTTCTTTCCATCTATCAGATAACACATGGGGAAATGGGAGATCTGTGGAGTTCACACTTGATTCGGTTATCATTAAAGACTAGGAGAGTAGAGAAGTTATTGCTACTGGGATAGTAGATCACTCATCTCAGTTGTATTCTTTCACTAATTTTGCTACTGGTGGTGCTTCTGTTCCTACAACTGTTACTCACACTTCAAGTGTGCATCATCATTCAAAGGAGAGATTTGGCTTCTTGAACATTGGTGTTCTCACTTCAGATCTTATTCTTGAGCCTTCCATTCCATCTCCTCCACCTCCTATTGCTTCTTCTATTTCAGTGCAGCAGGATCTAGTTGATCATACAACTTTGGAGGTTTCTATTGAGTCTTCACCTACTTCGACTTCTTCATTTGTTGAGGTCACACCTGCTTCTATGGAGACATATTGGGCTACACCTATTCCACCTTTAGAGATTTCTTTCATTCGGCCTCTTCCCTCTCACTTCTTTCAGGAGATGCAATTTCTTCACTTCTTTTGGAGTTACTTCATTCTGGGGGGGATATGTGGTCTCTTTCTTCCTCTCTTATGGGGGAATTCATTTATGTATCTTTTTGATGGATGGTGTCCTTGGGGGGTCTTATGGAGTCCTTCATCTTTCATCACTTAGTTAGTTTATTGCATTCTATTTTGGGGAGGAGTTTTTTTCCCATGTGGTTTTCTCCTTTACCCCGTTTGATTTAGTTTGTATTGCATTTGTAAATGAGTACCTGATCAGGGCTTGTTGCTGGGACTCATCTTTGCATAATAATTTTCTTCTCCCTAAGTTTCACTTATGGGGGGGTGTTGGTGTAATTAATTATTTAATTACACTTTAGGATAAGTTTACTTAGGTAATTATTTATTTCCTAGGATAATTATTATTTAATTCTTATCTTATCTTATTGAGCTATCTTTTTGCTCAAGATAAGATTAGGGTTTTCTTTTTCTGCTTTATTGCATCATTTCCTTTTCGAAGGCTTTTGTATTATTTGTAAAACAATTATCCTCAATAATCACAATTCTGTTTTTTTCTTGCACACATTGGCTCTGAGGGTTTACAAATTTTGTTCTGAATATCTGTTGCATGTGATAGGTGATTGCTTGCAGGTGATTTTTGGGGATTGTGGAGTTGGTTTTTCAAATTCTACAATTGAAACTTATCCTATTGGGGGAGTGGTGTTGCATTGATGTAGAATGGCAGCCCTTTCCCAATCCCTTGGATAATATGAGCCTTTCCAATTGATTTTATTGATTAAAAATGATGAAAAAGATGAACGACAACATGATGAAAGCTATATTAACATGATAAAAGATAAGATGTGTGTTGTAAATGTGTGAAAATCTATTCTAAATGTATGCAATATTTAAAGATGCAAGTCCTAATTCCAAAATATGCTAAATGGATGCCACTAAGTTACCATGGAAGCCATTAATGGATGCTCAATATTTAAACTAAAAATGCTAAATGTATGCTAAATATGGATGCAAATGAAAGTGATTTTAACAACATAAGTTTACTATTAAATTATGGATCCCTATTCAATAGACACAAGGTCTATTTATAGAATAGGAAAAAAGAAACTGATGGTCAAGATTGAAAGAATCCATCAATAGTCAAGTTGGAAGGAAGATGGAGGCATGGATTATGGATTCCCATCAAGGGTTGAAAATGCAAGTTGATATTAAATCAAGGGCTCACAATCATGCAAAGAAGTACACTTTCAAAGCTTACTCAAGAAGTTTGTTGAAAGTTTGTTACAAGGGAGAATATTCCTTTTTCCAAATGAGTGAAGAGGGCAAGAATATTCCCCTTTTGGAGGAATGTGCAAAGGAGGAATATTCCCTTGTAGCTGGGAGAGTTAGAATTAATTATCAATTTGATAATTAAAACAAAGTTTCAATTATGCAAATTTAGAGGAATTTAGGATATCCATTAAATAATTAACTTATTTAATGAAAAGGGGTCAAAATGACATTTAATTATTTATTTAGTTAAATGAGAGGACTTAGGTTGTTAAAATTAAATATTTTGATTTATCCAATTTAAAAAGACAAAATGTTAGCATGAAAGGGGTAGGAATTAACCTAATTAGATTAATCGGATTAATAGATGAAAATGATGTACATTTAATTAAATAGCTAGTCTAATTTAATCAAACAAGTGAAAAGAGGATGGATTTTAGGATGAAACAGTGTTAGTATATCAAATTCGAGTGTGTGATAGCATTCATGACATTTTTAAGTGTTTACAATTATGTTTCAAATGTGCATTTATTATTCCAAAGAAAATAAAAATTTCATTACTCTTAGTGTTAGTAACATTAACTATTCACTTGCCGGTATTGGCATGGTGGATTGGTTTAAAGGTGGCATTGTTGTTCTTGCCACCAAGGTTCAAACCCCATTGGGGTGGTATTGTTGAATGGTTGTATTCCAATTCATAGCTCTGGCTCAAAAAGTGTTTAACCCTTGAATAAAAATAAAAAAACATAAACTATTCACTTGTGGGTAAAACAGTAAAAATGATTGGGTAGAACAATAGGCATCTTACAGAAATGATGTGACCAATGTGAATCTGATTAGACACAATAAAAGAAGATAGAAGGTGAGGTTTAAACCCTAGACATGAGGATGAAAGTGATAATGAGTTAGATCATGTTGTGAATTGTAATGAAGAAGCCCTAGACGAAGAAGAAGAATTAGATCAAGTGAACATATTGAAAGCTATTTCAAAAATTGGTGGCCTAGAATGAAATTCAAAATTATATGGGAAATTTAAACCTTGAGGAATTGATTGATTGGATAAATGATATGGAAGAATAATTTGAATATGACGAAATTGAAGATTTGGAAAGAGTGAGATTTTGCAAAAACTAAGTTGAAAGGACATGTTGCTTTATGGTGGAAATAAGTTCAATTGGATATAAATATAAGAGGAAAGGAGAAGATTATAAAGTGGGATAGGATGGTGACAAACTTGAAGAATCAATTTATACTTGCTGATTATGAGCTTGAATTGTTGAAAAGATTGCAAAACCTAAGGCAAAGGAGAGATCTATGAAGGAATATAATGAAGAATTCTACAAGATGATCATTAGGAATGGAAATAGTGAAGCAAGAAAGGAAAAGGTGGTGAGGTACATCAATGGACTGAGAACAAACATCTAAGAAGAATTGAGCCTAGTGAAGATGACGCCAATTAAGGAGGCATACCAATTTGTGTTGAAGGTGGAAGAGAAGATGAATAAGAAGTTTGAACAAAGGAAAAGAAGTGAAAGAGGAAGTTTCTAGAGAATTGGATCAAAATATAGAGAGAGAAGACCTTATGCAAAGCAAAAAAATGAGGTGAAACCCTAACATAGTGAAGAGAAGGACTATATTTCATACCGCAGAGGAAGAGAACACAAAAAATTCCATCGTAATGATAGAGGTCATAATTCTTACCACAATGATGTATATAGGAGAGACGAAGGAAGATATAAGAAGATACCATTCAGAGAAACCTGTTTCAAGTGTGGAGGTGAAGGACATAGAGCATTTGAATCCCATCAAGAAAGTATCAACAAGAAAATTGAGCATATTGGAAGAGCAACTTATGTGGATGAAGAACATGTTGAATCCCCTAATTCAGTTGGGAAACTTGAGAAAGGTGAATCATTGGTAATGAGGAGAGCTTTGATGCATGAAGAAGTGATTGAAGAACCACCACAAAGAAAGAGTTTGTTCAAAACAAGATGTAAGTTTGGAGGAAAGGTATGTAAAGTTATCATTTATAGTGATAGCATTGATAATCTAGTTTTAGAAGAGATGGTAACCAAGTTGAATTTAAAGAGATTGAAACATCCAAATACCTATAGGACAACATGGATTCAAGATGATCATAAGATATTGGTGAATGAACATTCTTTGGTGAAATTTCATATAGGGTCATATAAGGATGAAGTGTTGTGTGATATTATACCTATGGATGCATGACATTTACTATTAGGAAGACCATGGAAATATGATAGGAAAGAAATTCATGATGGAAGAAGGAATACTTATATTGTGACTTTGAATGGAAAAATAATTAAGTTGATACCTTTGTAGGAAGACGATAAAAGTGAAGTTTGTAGCACTATTAGACTATGCTTGGTAGATGGAAGGAAGTTTTTGGATGGATTGACACATGTAAATATGTGTTTTGCATTGATTCCAAAGAAGGGTGGGAGTCTGGAGGCAACAAAGGATGTTAATCTACCACAGATAGAAGTAGCAAAACTATTGACAGAGTATGAAGAAATCATATTAGAGAATGTGCCATATGGATTATCGCTAGCCCAAAGTATCAGTCATCATATAGACCTAATACCTAGAGAAATTTTTCCAGAAAAAGAAACACATATAATGACAACGGTATAGAATGCATAATTGAATAGATAGATACAAGAGTTATTGAAGAAAAGATTGATTAGGGAGAGCTTAGGACCACATGTGATACCTATTGTACTTGCACTGTAGACACTAAAAATTGTCCCAGGCTTGTGATTTCTAAATTCTCCATCATTTCTCCTTTTGTCTTTGATAATTAAATAATTTTAATTATTTAATTATTTTCTAAAGTCATAATTCTTCTATTGATTAAATAATTTTAATTATTTAATTAATTAATTTTTTTTATCTTTATTCCTCCTTAATTAATTAAATAAATTTTATTTATTTAATTACGTCACTAATTAAGTCTTCTTTCTAAAGTTAAATAAATTCTTATTTATTTAATTTTTGTCCACTTTCCACTATAATTAAGTAATTATTTTAATTATTTAATTATTTATTAGCCTTTTCTCTCCTAAATTAAATAAATTTAATTTGGTCCACTCTCTTGAATTTTTAATTAAATCATTATTTAATACAAAATGATTCCTTTTTGTCACATTCCTCTATAATTATATAATTATTTTAATTATTCATTGGCCACCTAAATTAAATAATTTTTATTATTTAATTTCTCCTATCACCTCTTTATCCATGCCAATCTTATCTTCCACATCAAATATTATCTCTTGACATCTCATTTAATCATAGCCCTTGATTGAATTATCTCATAATTCAATCTCAACCCTTCATCTTTATCATTTGCCCTAACCCTAGTCCATACTACAACTTTCAATCTTGGCCATTGATTAAGGCATCTTATTGGCATCCAATCTCAACCATTCATTTAAATTTGTCTTTTCTATAAAATACCCTACCCTTGTCATTTTCATTATCGACACATATTATGCAAGTGCATGCTACTAGTGTGAGATAACAATCTTCAATATTTTGCTTGTCACTTGTCATAGGCTTATTAATGCACACTCAAATATGAGGGAAATTATCATATTCAAGAAAAATGGAGAAGTGTAATGGAGGTGAATCAATGGTGGCATGAAGATTTAGTAATATTGTTTTATGCTTTATGTCTTTATGATCATTTGTGCTTCATTGTTTATTAGGGTTTGATTTATATGCTTTATTGCATTAACCTTAATATTTTAGCCCTAATTACATTGGTGAACATGCACCTCGGCCTCCACCTTGGCCTCTGGTCTGTCCTCCTCCTATCTGGGTCCCTCATCCCTCTCCTCCTCTGGAACCTCAAGAATAGCATCAAAGGGCACCCTCTCCACATGCTAACGGACTCTCCTCCCATGTCTCCTGCCATCTCCTCTCCTCCTCCTCCCTCCACCCCCTCCATCTCCTCCATCACCTCTGTCATCTCCTCTGCCATCTCCTCCCCCTTTGACTTTGTCTCCTCTCCCTCCATCCCCTCTACCTCCTTTATCACCTTGTCGCACCCATGGTATCATTGAATGATGATCAATAGGTGTTAGCCTATCTAGATCTATTAATGGTAGTGGTTTGTGTGCTTTCCATCAGGTTTCAAACTTGGCTGTCGTCCCTAGATCCACTAGACCCCCTCTCTAGGACCATTGTTGTGCCTCCAGCCCATCAATTTTTTGCTCCGCTAGAGGTATTGATATAGTGGGTCCCCTTATAGTCTCCTGCAATGATCTCACATACTTTGCAACCCCTACTAGCACATCCTATCGCTCACCAAATTGCTATAATACCCGCTGGGGCAGGTACATCTCAATGATCAACTATGACTGAATGATCTAACCAATAAGATACCTGAATTATTTGTAGAATGGTAAATGCTTGCCCTCGTCACCCCACTGAGAATGGTCCCTATACAGTCTCCAAACAAAATCCATCAAAGTATCAATCCTATGACGCTAATAGCTTGTCTCTCCAACCCTTGTCTGTTGAAGGGCACCTGCATACAAAAAGACATAAGGCATCCCATCTACTAGCTATGGTATTTGAATAGGTGAATAGAAGACAGGGATATGCTCCCAAGCCTAGATCATAAGCAAGGTAGTGCCATAGCTGATACTATGCATTCCTCTATATGCAACCTCATGAAGCTGATGATAAAGCATCCCCAGAAGACAAGGCCCCCATGCAAATACAATCTTGTCCCATGACATCCTCACAAGTACATCTCCCCAACCAATTGGGAACCTATGTCTGTGACAATCTGGAATAAGGACACAAGTAATCAATATGCATAACATTGCATCCCATCAAGGATAGTGCTCTACCATGAACACCAAGTGAATCTCATAGCCCTCGATGCCTATTCCCACACTGTCATCAACCTCATAAAACTTGGTAATCGCCTGATGTCTGCGGTGAGGATCATACATGACCTGCTCTCCTTAGATCGATAGGCGTAAAATCCAATACACATCCTCCAGCTTCACAGTGGCCTCTCCTATCAGTAAATGGAAAGAACATGTCTCTGAATGCCATCTCTCCACTAGTGCTGTCAGTAGTCCCCTATTTTCTTAGACAATGAGAATATAGGTGAGGCAATATAATCTGAACCGCATTAACCGTCTATGCTCTCTGTCTCACAACTGATCTCAGAAAGCATATGTGGAAGGCCCGAACTCGTGCATATAGATCAGTGGTAATCATTTCTGTACACACAAAAATGAGAGTTAGCACATCAGTAAACATCTTTACTACCATCTATCTAATCAAGCATAAGCAAAAACTAAGTCTAAAACTAAGTCAACTTTGGTCAAAGTCAAATGCATTGCATCAATGACATTTGTGTCGCGCTATGTCACTTGCATCGCTTGGCCCTTCAATTGCATTCTGACAAAGCGATTGCATTGCACGAGCTCACAAATGCGTTATCTTTTAGCACATGTGTCACTGTCACTTTCATATGCATCAATGCCAAATCACTTGTGTCAAATGGCCTTGCATTTGTGTTGCGCTATAGCGATTGTGTCGCTTAACCTATCATCTACGTCGCATGACAACGATTGTGTCTCATGAACTTGTGAATCTGTCACGATGCATCAAATGCGTCAAACATGATTATGAATGTGGATTACGTGAACTCATATGCATCGCAATGCATTTGAATCCCTAACTTCTAGCCCTAAGAATGCACGTAAAACAATGAAATGACAAAGTGGGAAAGGTGTAATTACCAGCGGCTCTGTACCCTTTGACCCTTTGAAAGTCCAAATGATGTATTCATGGTGCTCGGTCGCTGGAATCACCATCTTCGTGCGAGGTCTCCTCTCTCTAAGCTCTCAAATTTCCAAAGGAAAAAGTGAACATGAAATGACTTTTTACCCCTTTTGAACCTATTTATAGGGTAAAAGTGGGATTTTCTTGCAAATTATATTACTAGAGGCTCTTTTGACCACCTTTGACCAACCCAATGACTGCTTTAAACATGTTGAAATCTAAAATCGCTTGCGCCATTGACTTTCTGGACATTAAATTAGCTTGTCGGGACACTTTCTAATTTTTTTTGTCACTAGGCCCAAATTTGATTTTTTTTGCAATGGGGCATAGATACTTCGTACCTTCATTGGGGTATGTTTTTGACTGAATTTTCTTTGTCACAATGCGATAGGTTGCACTATAGCAAAGAGGGGAAAAATGTAGACACATAAAAATGACCTAGGCTTGCAAGTTCTATTTTCTCCATATTTCTTCCTAACATAATTAAAATATTTGATTATGTCCTATGGTCCAATTCAACTATTAATTAAATAATTCATAATTATTTAATTAATTCATGTCTTATATTCCTCTTGATTATTTAAATAAATAAATTTTATTTATTTTTTTAAATAATTATTTAATTAATTCATGTCTTATATTCCTCTTGATTATTTAAATAAATAATTTTTTTTTTTTTTTAAATACGTCGCTAATTCTCTAATGTCTTTCTATGATTAAATTAATTCTTAAATTTATTTAATTTGATCCATTATTCTTCCTGATTATTTAGATAAATAAATTTTATTTATTTATTTAAATACGCCATTAATTTCTAATGTCCTCTCAGAATTAAATAAATTCTTTAATTTATTTAATTATTGTCCACCTTGGAATTCTCCTAATTTTAAATAAAATTGTTTATTTAAAATTGTCTCACATGACCCCACCTTTTGAATTAAATTAATTTTTAATTCAAAATAACAACTTTCCTCAAATCAAATAATTTCTAATATTATTTGATTTTATAGCTCCCTCTTTTTCTATGCCATCGTTATCTTCTTGTCACATGCAATCTTGTCCATTCATTTCAAATTTAACCTAATGTTTCCCTAACCCTAATTATGGGTTGTCACATTGAATCTTGTCCATTGATTCTAGGGAATTTTTCAATCTTCAATATTGGCCATTCATCCAAAATTGACTTTTCTATAAAATGGTAATTTTGGCCTCATTTTGACATCTCTCATGCTCTTGATCTCATATCATCTTAGGCAATCTTGACATCTTGGCATTGGCATACTTTAGGCTTATTTCATAGTTGCTTCATAGTTGCATAGTTGCATTGTGTTGCTTTTTAGATTGAATCCTTCAACATTTTCTTAGGACATTGTCATTATCATAGGTTATTCATCATAAATCTAAGGGAAAACATAATATTGCAAAAAATAGAGAAGGTGCAATGGAGGTCAATCATGGAGTTTGAAGACATTTGGTAAACTCTTTCCTTGTTTTCATGTTTTTACTCCTTTGTGCTTCATTGTTTGCTTTGGGTTATCTTGTTTTAAGCTCTAATTTGCTAAGCTAGGTTTTTCCCTAAGCTACATGCACTAAAGAAGGATGGAGACAGGAGAATGTGTATAGATTCTAGAGCAATCAATAGGATCACAGTTGAAAGTATAGATTCCCATTGCTAAAGATGGATGATATTATGGATTGTTTGAGTAGATTAAAGTATTTCACAAAGATTGATCTCAAGAGTGGATACCATGAGATCAAAATCCAAGAAGGTGATGAATGGAAGATTACATTTAAGACTAATGAAGGACTGTATGAGTGGTTAGTGATGCTTTTTGGATTGACCAATGTACCTAGCACTTTCATGAGATTGATGAATGAGGTATTGAAGAAATTATTGGGTAATTTTGTCATTATTTATCTAGATGATATTCTAATTCTTAGCAAGAATAGAGAAGAACATTTGTGACACATTAGATAAGTATTGCTGAAGTTGAGAGAAGAGAAGTTGTTGATAAATTTCAAGAAGTGTAGCTTTATGAAGACAAAGTTGGCATATCTAGGTTTTGTTATTTCTATTGAAGGATTGAAGATGGACCCTGAGAAACAGAAATTGTTGAGTTTCCTACACTGATAAGCATTGGAGAGGTAAGATCATTCCATGGATTGGCTAGTTTCTACCAAAATTTTATCAAAATCTTTAGTAGCATTTGTACACCTATGAAAGAGACAATGAGTGGAGATAAGAAATATTTTAAGTGGACATTTAGAGCACAAAGAAGTTTTGAATTGTTGAAGCAAAAGGTGGCAGAGTAGCTAGTGTTAGCATTACCTGATTTTCGAAAAGTATTTCAAGTTGATTGTGATGCTAGTGGGAATGCAATAGTAGAAGTGTTAAGTTAAGAAGGGAGACCCATAGCTTATTTCAGTGAGAAGTTGAATAATGCTAGAAGAAGATATTTAGTTTATGATCAAGAATTCTATGCCGTAATTCAAGCCTTGAAGAAGTGGATACATTATTTGTTGCCTAAGGAGTTTGTGTTGTATATTGATCATCAAGCTTTGTGGTATTTGAATGATCAAGGGAAGTTGAATCAAAGACATATGTGATGGGTTGAGTTCTTGTAGAGTTATACATGTATTTATGTAGAAGCACAAGAGTGGCAAGTCAAATAAAGTTGTAGATGCATTAAGCAGGAGAAGGAATTTTTTGATAGAGATGAGAGTAGAAGTATTGGGTTTTGAAGAACTGAAGCATATATATGAGAATGATCTAGATTTTGTAGAAGCTTGGAGATAATGTAAGGAACCAGTTGTGATATACCAGAGCCAATGGTTGGATTATTTCATTTAGGAAGATATGTTATTCAAAGGAAATCAATTATGTATTCCAAAGAGTTCAATGAGGGTGAATCTTATTGAGGTGAAGCAAAGTAGAGGACTAGAGCAAGACATTTTGGAGTTGATAAGATAGTAGCTTTAGTGAGTGAACACTATTTTTTGGCCATAAATATATAAAGATGTCAGGAAGTATGTTTAGTGTTTCAAAATTTGTCAAGTAGTAAAAGGGAGTAGTCAAAATACTAGATTGTACAAGCCTTTAACAGTACTGAAGAGACATTGGGAAGATATAAGCATCAATTTTATATTAGGATTACCAAGGACACATAGAGGACATGATACTATAATGGTATTAGTTGAATTTTTTTCTAAGATGACACATTTCATTCCTTGCAAGAAGATTAATGATGTTGTGCATATTGCTGAATTATTTTTCAAGGAGATTGTGAGATTGCATGGATTACCTAAGAGTATAGTTTCAGATAGAGACACCAAGTTCATTGGATATTTTTGGAGGACACTGTGAAAGAAGATGAAGATAAATTTGAAGTTTAGTTCAACATATCACCCAAAAAAAGATGGACAAATAGAAGTGGTAAACAAAATTTTAGGTAACTTGTTGAGATGTTTGGTTGGAGACAAAGTAGGGAATTGGGATATATATATTTCTATTGCAAGTAGAGTTTTCATGTACAATGATTTAGTAAACTAAAGTATAGGGAAAACACCATTTGATATTGTGATAGGAATACATTGTAGAGGAGTTGTAGAACTAAGAGACATCAACATGGAGGATAAGAGGAGTGCAAAATACGAAGAGTTTGCAGGATTCATGGAAACATTGCATAGTCAGGTCTAGAAAGACTTGGAGGACATAAACAATAAGTGTAAGGAGAAGGAATATGAGAAGAGGAGACATAAGGAGTTCGTTGTTGGAGATGAAGTGATGGTATATCTTAGAAATAAAATATTTATAGTTGGAACATACAAAAAGCTAAATAATATGAGGAAGTTTGGACCATGTAAGATTTTAAGGAAGTTTGATTTTGGAAATGCATATGAAGTGGAGTTGTTGGAGATACTTGGTATATCACCTATTTTCAATGTTACAAACATCTATGAGTATCATGGAGGATAGTAAAGTGGTAGTAGAAATGAAGTGGATTTGAAGGAACAATTACCACACAAAATACTAGAGGAGATTGAGCAGATTTTGGATACTAGAACCAAAAGGAGCACTAGGAACAAGTAGTGCAAGGAGTGCTTGGTAAAGTGGAATGACAAACCAGTGGAGGATTTTTCATTTATTTCTTAGGATGAGGTGGACTGCTTTGGTTTTCCGCTATCCCCTGGAAAGTGAGAAAATCTCTTTTCTTCCAACCTTGGGTGTCTAATGTAGGAGCATCCCTAGTTGTAAAGTAATCCTGTATCAACCAAAAACATTTCTTTTCTTTCATTTTAGTTTGTAGCAGTTTCAATATTTCATTCCACATTTTACCAAATTGTCAATTCTCAGCTCATGGAGTAGGATATAGCATCTATACAAGTCCATCTACATCATATCTATATTTTAGGAGATTTTCATTCATTTGTAGAAAGTTATTGCTCTCAAATTTTCACTGTAATTCATAGTTAGAGCATTTTTGAACAACCTAGTCTAGAATTCATTGTGTGGACCTATTTCAGAGCATGTGGAGCTTAATGGAGTATCATACAAGCATTTTGGGTCCAAGGCCCAATTTTTCTTAGAGATTCACAATACATTTCATTTTGTGAAGGATTATCTTTCATGTTTTAAGGTTGACCTACACACTTGATCATTCATTAGGGTTTGTAAAACCTTGAGGCTGACACGAACCATTATTGGAGCTAGAGATTCATATTTAAGAACATTTATAATTTATAGAGAAGTAGTGAGAGATTATATTTAGGATTAGATTTCAAATATTTTAGATATTTAGATCTAGTGGTCGAATAAGGCCCTTGGCTAGTGGTAATGTTTTAACGCCCTTGCAACATACCTATGACCCCTAATTATTTCATATATGATGCATGAAATACTTCTAGTTATTGAATCAAATAAATTTCATGTTTTCTGATCAACATCTTCCGTTATTTCCATTGTGTTGACTCTAAGCTACACAATTGGATAGTTCTTTTTGAACCTTCTATCCATGATTGCATCAAAAATAAAGTTCATTTTATAATAGTGTTGAGAACAAATAGAGGTGGTGAATAATTTTATTAATGAATATCCAAATATTTTAAAAAAGAATAGAATCAAGAAGAAATTTACTATAAGGTATATACACAATAGTAAAATAGTATTTATAAAACAAAGAATATAACAATCATGAAAATGACTAGAACCATGTCGACAACAAAACATTTACCACATGAGTTTTAGGAGGAAGTAGTATAATTCTCAGTATCCATTGAACTAGTATCCCATAAAAATTATAAAAGATAAGATTCCACATGAAACATGAAGTAAGAAGAAACATAGTGTGGCATAATTTACAAGTTTTATTTGTATTTCTTATGCACATGTGCTTGATCAAAAGAGGAAGAAATTGGGGGATAAACAAGGGAAATATATCGTGTCTGATTATATAATCCAATTAAAAAAGGTTGTAATCAAAATTAATATTTAAAAAAAAAAAATGAAATATCAAAACACAATAGCAATAACTTAAAATAAAATACTTAAGTGAAAATATATCAAATTAGTCTCCTGTTAGTAGTACTAGTTCCAATATTTCAACTAGCTCTACTTTATTTTCCTAACACCATCCAATACAAGAAGAAGGGCCATTTCAACACCTATGGCTTCTTATAACATGTGAGAACCTTGATGGAGATTTATGAGTTAACAAAAAAAAAAATTAGAATGATGATTTAATTTCTAAGTTTTCTCTATTTACCAAAGTTGATCTTGTTTCTTGTAAATATGTAATTAAAAATTATAATTTTTTAAAAGCTAATGATTATGAGATTGAAATAATTAAGAAAAATGATAATAGGAACTTAGGGTGTTATTTGAGTCAAATGGGTTTATAAGATAGAGTATGATGCCAAAAAAAAATGGTAGTTGAAGCCTATTCATAAAAAAAGGAATTGATTATAATGAGAAATTTACACCTATAGAAATATTTAATGCTATAAGATCTATTTTGACAATTACAACTCAATAATATGTGGGAAATATATCAAATGGGTGCAAAATCAACATTCTTAAATGGTGGGAAATATATCAAATGGGTGCAAAATTAACATTCTTAAATGGAAAGAAAAATAATATGTGCATTAGGCACTTGATTATGACATTCCTAATCATTGGAACAAAGCATATAAATTAGGAACAACTTTATATTATCTCAAACAACCACTTGCACCTTGGTGTAGCTATATAGTTCCATATTAATTGTGAAATTTTAAGCACAATAGCAAACATGCTACTTATATTAGGATAAATAATGCTATTTATAAGTTTGACTTAAATTTTATCGAAAAATTATCAATTAATATGTTTAAGTTAGCTATGAAGGAGTTTAAGATGACATATGGGTATGATGAAATAATTCCTTAGAATTGAAGTGAATCAGAAAAAATATGGGATTTTTATCCATTAAGCTAAGTATGCAAATGATATCTTGAAGAGATTAAGACTGAAATGTTATAAAATTATATCACCACTTATTGTCTTAGGTGTAAAATTGATCAAAGATGATAGTCTAGCAACAATGTGACTCAACATTGTATAATAGATTGATTGGTAGATTGATGTATTTGATGGTTACTAGTTTTTATATTATGTGTGTAATAAGTTATATTTCAAGGTTCATGATGACTCCAAAATGCACTCACTTGTAAGATGAAAAGATAATTATGCAATATATTAACTTAGCACAAAATATATGGTATTTTATATATTGCATCTAATGATTTTGGTTTAGTTTATTACACTGAAAGTGGGGAAGAAGTATTGATGATAAAAAGAGCACCTTTCTTTATGTCTTCCAATTTGGTTCTAGAGTAATGTCACATGCATAAAAGAAACAACTCATTTATCTCTTTCAAAAGTAGAAGTTGAAAATACAACTACATCAGTAACATGTCAAGTAGTATGGACGAGAAGAATATGATACCATTTAAAGAAAGGACAAGAAAGAGAAAAAACAAATTTGTGACAACAAATCTACTATTGCTGTATCAAAGATCATGCATTTTGATATGAGATATCAATTCATTTATAATGGAGAAATTAAGATTAAGTTTTCTAAATCAAAAGTTTTGCAAATGTTTTCACAAGTTTTGTCTAAAGTAGATTTTGAATGACAAAAAGTGAATTTGATTGATATTATTCAAACTCAAACTTAAGAGAGGCTGCTTGAAATATAAACTTGTCTTCAGCTAATTCTCTCTAATAAATAACTCTACTTAATTTACATAAAACATTGATTACACTCATTTCTTTATAAATAGAATTTACATAAATCAATTAAATCATCTGAATTATTTAATAAACAAACAAATAAATTATATAAAAAAAATCAAAAGACTTACTGAAATTAAATATTAAATTATATGCATTTTGTTCTTAAATTGAAAGAAAACTTCTGATGAAGAAAAAGGAAGATAAAAAAGAACTTTGTGTGCAATAATATATCTTTATATTGTGCATCCCTATTGCAACAACACTCTTCTATATCAAAATTTTGCAGTATCTTGTAGAAAAAAACAACACATTGACACCTCACATTTCTTGCATATCGGATATTTTTCTTAAACCTAAAAACAAATTAATGACTATCACATAGGGGACATGGGTGGGACCGATGTTGGCAGACTGTAGAATATGTCCCTAGTTAGTGCAAATATAAATGTATCCCCATCATTTCAAGGACGAAATAGGCATGGATTCTGATAACAAAAACCAGGTTCATCGACTCTCATAATCCAAACAGGTTCTCATCATCTTGCCAAAAATTTAGGTCATCCGTATGCTGTACCATATTGTGGTTGACGCCTAATATATTTCCTGCTTCACCTTCATTACAAAATCCAGTATTTAGAGACACAAGACTAGCCTGTGCATTGTGAAGCTCTGCTTTGGTGGCTGCCAGTTGTGATTGAAGGTGTGATATTTGCTTCTGCAGTTCACAGACTGCGCCAGCGCAACCGTAGACTGGATCATTCCTTCTAACATTTGCTTCATATACCATGCTTGCTACAGCATCTGCTCTCTTCTCACCCGGAATACTCTGTAATATCAAAACAACACAAAATGGACCAACGGATTCGATCAAGCTTCTTATATTTAACCCTAATTTTCCAAGGGTTTCTGTCATCTATCTGTACTTCGATTAAACAAGTGCTCATTTTGTTGCAGTAAATGTTCCTAATTTCTTGTTAAAATTTTTTGGATTGAAATTGTGTAAATTTTTTAAAATCAACATTTCAGATCATATTTCATAATTCATCATCAGGATTATGCATGCAACAAGACAAAGGAATTGTGGAGTAAGATCTAAAATGTTGATTTTAAAAAATTTACACAGTTCCAATCCAGAATTTTTTAGCAAAACATTATAGGGTTTCTGTCATTTATCTGTACTTCGATTAAACAAGTGCTCATTTTGTTGCAGTAAATGTTCCTAATTTCTTGTTAAAAATTTCTAGATTGAAATTGTGTAAAATTTTTAAAATCAACATTTCAGATCACATTTTATGATCCATCATCAGGATTATGCATGCAACAAGACAAAAGAATCATAGAATGTAATCTAAAGTTGATTTTAAAACATTTACACAGTTTCAATCCAAATTTTTTTAGCAAAACAATATCATAAACTGTAGAAACTTAATGCTGTTAATGCGCCTAATTTGTTAAATCCGAAAAAATGAATAATGATAAAAGCAGTATTTTGATTGAAAATGAAAAACAGTGACGATTTGATCAATACCTGAAGGATTTTAACAATTTTGCTTGTTCTGAACAATTTGTGTACTACTACAAACTTGTCAGGATCATTTGGTGGAAAATAAGGAGCAAGCACGCATTTATCTCCACATTTTTTTCGCTGAATCTTACAAGCTGCACAGGGAT
Source organism: Sequoia sempervirens (assembly GCA_007258455.2). Classification (NCBI taxonomy): domain Eukaryota; kingdom Viridiplantae; phylum Streptophyta; class Pinopsida; order Cupressales; family Cupressaceae; genus Sequoia; species Sequoia sempervirens. Next base: position 114,175 of record VDFB02256795.1, read on the forward strand.
AAACAACACTAGACATATCTCTCGTTTCCGTTCCAGCTGAATTAAGCAGCAAGAACAAAATTTTATGCAGCTTATAACAGTAAAGCTAAAAGATCAGAGTCGTATTCAAAGCTGCAAGTAACTATCTAAAATTATGTGGAAACCAGGAATATAAGAGATGAGACAGATTTGGGACATGGACTTGACTCATAAATAGATAGAATATATAGCAGATGGCAAGCATTCCGGGGAATTTACAGGTGTGTAAATTGACCATGTGACCTTGAAATATCACCGTATTGTGCATCCAGCAAACGAGCCGTATATTTGAACTTGAATTAACTATTATTTACGATCAAATATGCATTGGCACATGCCTGGAATTTGACCGGTCACCCCTAACTCTGATATGAAAATTTGAAGATGGTTTGCTCAATGTTTATCATTTGTAAAAATAATTATGAACAATTTGATTTGAAATCTTTTATATTAAAATATTTGTATCTATTTCATTAATCATATATATTAAAAGTATAAAATGGTGTGTTATAAAACAATAATTAGTAATAAATTATTGGTTAGTACTTATCTTTATAGTATTGTAATTATTGTTTTTGAGATTTGAAAAAAAAATTGTAAGTTTTTTTAATGTGAATAAAAATAAATGTAAGTTTTGTTAATTTAATATTTTACTATTGTTAATTAGTTTTTTACGTGACTTAACCCTAATCCTAACTCACACCCTAACTCTAATTCTATCTCTAACCCTTACCTTAACCCTAACAATAAATTCTAAACCATTATCCTAATCCTAGACCTATCTCTAACCCTAACCATGGTTGCAATACTATCCATAATTATAAACCTAACTTTAAACCTTGAATTATTAACCATAATCAAAACCTTAACCTTTCCCTAACTATAACAAAAAAACTCTAATCTTAATCCCATCTCTAGTCTTAAAACCATAATTGTAACTCTAAACCTAACCCTAAACCATAAACCCTAATATAAGTCTAATTGTAATCCTAATTCTCATAACCCTAACCCTAACTCTAAACCTAACCCTAAATCTAACACAAACAATAAACTCTAAAACCATAATATTAACCCTATCTCAAACCATAATAGAAAATAAAAATATTTAAATATCTAACCTAAAAAATATTAAATTCTTTTGATTTTGTTAATTATATATATATATATATATATATATATATATATATATATATATATATATATTAATTTTATTTCTTTTAGACTACATAATCTCTATGTATTCGTCCCCCTATAGGCAATGCCCACTAGGGTTGAACCCCAGACCTATTAAATTATTGTTATTGTTTTATTATTAATATTATATTATAGTATTATAATTACTAAAATATTATTATTCTTTTATTATTATAATTAATTTTATTTTGTGTTTCATATTAAAATATTAATTTAATCACTAATTTTTAAATAAATAATATATTTAATAAATGTTATATTACTAATTATTATATATTAAGTAAACTTTATAATAAAATAAATATAATATATATTAAAAATAATTAAAAGTTAGATATTACATCTTAGTAATGTTTCTTCGCTTATTTTTAATATAAAATTATTATATATTATAATGGTTATTTATTACAAGTTGTTTATTTTTAATTTAATATATATATATATATTAATATATAAATATTAAAAAATAAAAATCTAAAATAAAAATATTTTTTTTAAAAAAGGTAAAAAAATAAGTAACATTTATGTATTTTAAAAAGATTTAATGAAATGAATTTATAAAGTTAAAAGTAAAAAATCATTCTAAAAAAATAAAAATAATAGTTATGTGCAAGAGAAATAATTTTTTATAACTTTTAAAATTAAATATTAAAATTTTAGTTTTTAATTGGTTCAAAACCAACTTATTAATAACTAATTAACAAAATGACTTGAAGAACTCATTGCAATAGTACTAATAAATGTAAAAAAGTTAAATTTATTATTACAATTCACAATTCACATTAAAATATTTATATAATTTTATTAAAAGTATTATAAAAATAACAAATAATTATATTCTATTTTTTTGAAAAATATTATAAATTAATATGTATTTAATGGTAAACCAAGTTGCTAGTAAAAATTTCCAAACCAATAGTGGCATGGTGTGATGGCTAAGTTGTTGTGCTGTTATTCTTCAGGTTCAAATCCCATTGGAGTATAATTGCCGAGAATTTATATTGGAAATAAAGTCCCCATTTGTGACCTCACTTCTAGGTCAAAAGTGTTTACCCCTTTCAAAAATTTGGTAAAATGTAAAAGTGAGATAAATATGGATGAAAACATTCTATATCTATTTACAATGTTTTTTCATTTGCATTGCTTCATGTTTTAAATAGATACAGGTCAAAAGTGTTCACCCCTTTCAAAAAAAATGGTAAAAGTAAAAGTGAGATAAATATGGATGAGAACATTCTATTTCTATTTACAATGTTTTCTCATTTGCATTGCTTCATGTTTTAAATCTAGATTTGTCTAAGTTTATTTCATTCCTTTTTTTAAGCACATTATTAATTGTTTAATACAACCACATAGAAATAGAATTTGTAACACATGGTATCCATACACACCCATGCACAAACATCAACGTAATCCTTGAACCTCTTTTAGGTGCAAGTGCTAGTTATAATAGACATTATAAAATGAACTTATTAATATTATAAATTACAATATTATATTATATTTACTTCTAATTAATTTTTACCATTTATTAATAATTTAAAGTTTCATGTATACAAGTATATGAAAATATAACAAGTCAAACTATATAGCCTAATAATTTTTATAATTAAGTTTAAAATTGAAAAAATTGTCAGATCAAATTCCAAGTCTAATCTAGTATGTTTATGGAGTTGAAATTTATTATTATTTACAATTAGGTTATAGATATTTTTGGGTATGCAATTTTCACTATTACAATTTTATTTTTCATAATAAATAACACTCGGCTTTTTGGATAGAGATTGATTGGTGTGCAATTTTTACTAGATTATAATTTTATTTTCCATATTAAATAATATATGTTTTTTCCTTTTTTTATTTTTTATTCATAGATTGATTAAAAAAATGAAAACTTTCAACATTTTATCAAGTCCTATGTCTAATATATAATATATTAATTATCGTTTATATTTTAATTATCAATATAATTTATGTATGCTCTTTTTTTATTTTTTGGGTCCAATTTGATTTTAATCATGTATGTTTTAAATTTTTTTTATAAATGATACATTCTTGTGTTAAGTTTGTTCATAGATGTATTTTAATCTAATTTTATTATTGTTATATTTTATATTTTCATTTCAATTTATAGACCTTTATAATCCATCACTTTAGTTTAAAATAATGGGTGTAGAATTGAACCACATACAAATTTGAATATCAAAAGTTAGTTTAAATATTTCCAACTCTTCCTATAAATTATTGTGACTATAGAGTATATTTTTATTTGAATATGTATTTTATGTTGTATTTAAGGGATCCCTTATCCATTTTAAATAATATCTAAATCATACAAGAAAAACTAGAAGGGAGGAAAATCAAGAGTATCACAAAGCATCAATATTTATATTGTTAGCTTGCATCCTCATGCTAGGTACATATTGTATTCTTTCTTATTTTCTTTGATATTTATTCACCATTATTAAATTAGTTTTCCTAGGGGCTTGACCAAAAGAGAACCAACCCTTTCTTAGCGAGTTCCCAAATGCTTTCTCTTAACATTGGTATCCCAGTTCAAACATGGGTATAACAAACTAATGTACATTTATAAAAATTATAGATTCTTTGCTAGATTATTTTTATGGGTCAAATTCAGTTACACATGCTAGATTTGCTTCTATATTTATAGAGCTTAAGTTTTGCAAGTATGGATCTAAAACAAAGAAATACATGATTAGTTTGAATATTCAAAATCATTCATTGTTGTAGGTATGGATCTAAATTAGAAAAAAATATCTAGTTATTTTGTAGACTCAAAGTCATTCTTGACAAGCCCTTATTTTACTACATGATGACAAATCAATTCCCAACATCTTCAAAAAATATTATGAATACCTCTAAATTTCAAGCTAAGTATTACATGTAATTTATTTTAAATTTATAAAATCCATTTTTTTATCAAGATACTATTGTAGCATCTAGCTCCCTTCCACTAATTTCAAAATAGAATTACATCGACAAGTTAATTGGATAAATTTGTCCACACCAACTAATTTACATTGAAAAATAGGTATCAGAGGCCCTTCTTCAACTTCATTAATCTCTTCAACTAATGCAAAGATAGTAGATCAAGCTTCTCTACCATAAATTTCCTAAAACTCTCCAAATTTCCCTGAAAATTCGTTTAAAGAATAGCTCCAAATAACACCTTAAATATACATTATTTTTTAAAATAAATTTAGTATAAAACACCACAAATGTCATGCTTGGTCACCCTTCTATTATATTTTGATATGGTTGTCAACATGGCCTCCCTCTATGAGAGGTGAACATAGTTGATTGTTGCTAGTTTTTCATTCATTTTTTGTCCCAACATATCAATAAAGACTAACTGGGAAGACTTCAAAATTGTAGTATCATGTACATGTCCAACTTCCTATGACTTCCTCCCTATTGCTGAGATTATTGCACCCATAATCAAGGGGAAAAAAATAATGAAAAGATGACCAATCTATGCCTCTAACATTGCATTTAAGAATCTACATTTTCTTCCCTTGATAGCAACTCTACATGATATCTCTATAAAAAAGGAAATTACATCTTTGATTATATTGTTCCTTTCTTACGAATCACCAACCACCCACAAAAGAGATATTATAATATACCCTTAGGATCTAGAGAAAAAATCATTGATCACCTAGTAGGATAACCCATACAAGATGCAATAGATATATTAGCCACAAGAATCTTATCCAAAATTGGCCATAAATCCAATTTATATGATACCACAACCCCAACCAATTGATCAATCCATTGTTTGAACAAAAATTCTATTGCCATATTAAATTCTTGATAAACATGTCATAAAGAGAAGTCCCCCAACTTATCTAATATATAATATATCACCTCAATTTGTTTAGAAAATTGTCAACTATAAGTTGTATGAGAATAAAATCTATGAAAGAATAAGTATCGAGTCCACTTTGATGATCATTGAGCCTAAATTATTCCACTAAAAAATCTTGATACCTTCCTACAACACATAAAAACTAGTATCATTATTGGTACCATCAATTAATTTCTTTGAGAAGGCCCAAAGGAGGACTTTCATCTCATCCCTTATAATGTAACCTAACCCTAAGGCCCTAATATTGCATTAAGAGGCCCCATCAATATTCAATTTTTTCCTACCTCATGGAAGCTCCATCCACTTTTCCATATCCTTTTCTCCAAGTAAGTGCCTCATTTGAGGAAGAGGGTACATTTTAGGAACTTTTAGTAATATCCATACCTTTCCTATCTTGCAATCTCAATTTATAAGAGATTATCTCCCCACATTTTTATCCTTGACATTTAGAAATGTGCACAAATGTTAAATTCAATATTCTTTTAAAACACCTTTTATCACTAAAAAAATGTTGTTATTTTTTTTCTATTCCACTCTTCCATACCTACCAAATTATTATGGATTGACTAACCTACTATAACCTATCTCAAGTTGAGCTAGAATGTAGCCATAAACAACTATAAAAAAATCATAATCTAGATCCCTTTTAGAAACTCCAAACCATCCCAATTGACTCAATATGTAGTGTGAATGTTTCTACACAAAGGTGCACCATACTAATAGATGTTTAATTTATTATAATTTATGGCATAGTATTCCCCTATAGGGTCCCATAATTCCAATTAAATTTAACATATCTAGGCTAATTAATATTTAATTATGTAGTGTAGCCTAGGAAAAGACACCCACTTTTGACAAGAATTTTATCCCCCAACATAATTCCACAAGCTATGAATAATTTATAGAGATAAATTTTTGTATACATGTCATACCCTATTAATTCATATTGTATATCTCCTAGATTTTTTCTCACAAAAAATGTTTCCATCCTCTTCCAACACTATTATGGTATCCCTTCTATTCAATTCCTCCTTTATCATACCTTTGGCCCTTATGAGAATAAGAGTATCATCAAAATCCTTCCACAATTATTCTGCCCCATTCAAATCAGTTGTATAAATAATATAATTAGCAAATTTATCTCCCTAAATTTCCTCCATAATTTATTTAAACTTCCTATAAGCTCTATAATGTTCATAAGAGGGAAGAATCCATTTCAATAATCTACCCAAAATTTGGTTGATCTGCCAACACTAATTATCCAAGAAAGATGATTTGTAATACGACACTTGTATTTCATCATAAATTCCCAGATACAAGACCTTGAAGGTGGATTTTGTAAATTTAATAGCTTCTTTCGATACTCATTATCTAAATATTTATGCTATTATATTTTACATCAAAGAGCAATGGGATCCTTGAATATTAGAAGTTCCAAGTCAATCTTCCCCCAACGACCAATTATGTTTCATTAATATTTTTCAATAGTACCACATGCAAATTTTTCTTCTTGACTATATCCCAAAGGGATTTGTTTAGATTCATTGAAACCTTCCCAAAGAGAATGCTTCAAAATTCTATTAAAATATATGGTAACTTTATTTCTTAAGTCTAAGTAGGATATGTGTATATTAGAATTGTAAATTGGATGAGCAAGAGTAAGAGCAAAGGGAGGAGGTGGGTCTTGATCATCCAATTTTCCCCATACATCAATGGGGTCCAAATTACCCATATGAGGGTCTCAACCATAATTTCCATATTTATCATCATCTTGTTTACCTTCAATAGCAACATGAACAAGAGTAATATCAAAATCTAGTCAACGGAGCTTACCAGAGTCTAGCTAGCTAGCAATCCCACCACTAAAAGCTTAGTGAGAAGTAGAATAGTGTCTAGTGGGTTTTAATCATCCTTGTTGAGTATGATATCTTCTCATAGGAGGTAGAGAGGCCTAATAATGAGCATCTCAATTTCCATGAGTAGATAAGATGAACCTTTAAAAAAATGTCCATGGGGAAAATACTAGACTGTACTAGAGGTGGGATTCAAAACTAACTTAGGAATAGTACAAGGTGCATTACCCCAATAATCTAGAAGCCACTAGAGGTGAGAAAATTCAAGTACAATTTTATTTACTTTCCCTTGAATTTGCATAATAAAATAGAATATATCATGGATTTAGAATAAATCAAGAAATTATGATCAACAAAACATCCAAAAAAATAGTATTATTTCTATCTTTCTAAATTCTAAAAAATATTTTCTACCTTAAAATCATGCCAAATATAATTACATCTAGAATGTATTTTAGGCCAATCTCATAACAACACGATGTGCCAAGAAAAGGATCATGGAAAAAAGGCTTGAAGTAATTAGGAATCCATGTAGCTTGAGCTCTAGGAAAAAACTAGAAAATATTTTTGAGAGACTCTTAATGATCATAAAATCATATGCCCATGTGGATTAACATGAAGGCCTTAGAAAATAATATGCTAGAAAAATGAGCAAGCTTTTGTTCATGAATAATTGACCACATTGTATAAAATTTATGTTTCCAAATTGATAATGAATATTGTAGAATTCATCTCTAGTTTAATATAGGCACAATTGGTAAAGGAGGTGAAATACAAGAGTAACCTTTGTGAGGCCTTTAATTTTGAAATGGTGTATTAGGGCGCCATTTCAAATCTTTGAACCAAGTTTTGTAAGATCAAACTCCAATTTTGTGAACTATGCATGTAGGAATAACATTGATAAAAATTTCAATTTTTTTTATGATCCTAAATGGATAAATGAAAATTTTCCATGAATTTAGGCCAAGTTAAAAAAATCCTAGTAACTTTGAAAAAGAGATTTGGTAGGGGATTTTTAAAATACCTAAAAAAATGAACCCATGGGGTCTTAGCTAGAGGATAATTTTGACATTGAATAAGAAGAGATAAAAAAATATTGTTGATTAATAGAGAGACCTTTGTGAAATATAGGGCTTAGTATCTTCCCAAGCTCTCGAAATAATTTTCATCACAAAATTATAATGAGAAGTGTAAACTATAATTCTTTTCAATGATAGTCTTCTAAATGGACTCTAGAAGAAATACAGTGATGAACCAAAATTTAATAAGCCTCATTACCTTCCATAGCTTGAATGATTCATGTACATAAATCCACTTGCCTTAGTGCTAAGTGGAAATTAAACCCAAACCTATAGAATCATATGGGAGACAAAAATATTCCCCTATCACTTAATGAAAAACCCTATGATTCTTAAAGAAAGCTGAAAGAAATCCTTTTAGAATATTTTCTAGCTTTATATAAGAGTCTTTAGAATGGACTTGGTGAGAAGAATAATACACATGAGTGGTTACAAAAATCTTAGAATAAATTTAGAACTTCCCTCCAACGGATAAGGGTTTAGTTATCCAATACACAAATTTCTTCTCAATTCTAGTTAAAGTCGCTTGCTAGAGAGCAGTTGTAGAAACTTGAAAGGAAAAATAAATTCCCATAAACTTGAATCTTTCTCTATGACCAATCTATTTCCACCCATAAGATTTGAGATAGGGAAGCTTAGGTAGAAATGGTTGCTTATAACATTGATTTTTATACCATTAAATATCAAAAACTAAGGTTTTTCAAAGAATATCCAAGTAACAAAGATCTTGGAAAATATTATTTTCCTCTTCCAAAATAGTGAGAAAAGATTCATCAACAAAAGGGTAACTAACTAATTGAGATATGGAAATGAGTAATGCAATAACTTTAACCATCCCTTCAAAAATAAAATGATCCTTAATGTATCCAAATATTTCAAGAAAAAGAATATACAAAGTGAGAGATAGGGGACATCCTTGGCGAATAGACTTGGAAAGGCCAAAAGAAATAGATTGCTAGTTGTTAACAGTGAGACAAGCTAAAGCATTAGAAAGATAAAATGGATAGATTAAATAAAATGAGCCCCAAATTATCAAGCCTAGAGCATGGTGAGGATAAAAGGACAAAATAATATTTCATTCCAAAATTAGAGCTTATATGTAGATTTCCTAGGAACATACACATTAATTAAATAGAAGGATAAATTAGAAAGAAAACTTCATACCTTTAGGAGAACCAAGTTTTATTTTGAAAAAATCATATCCAACACAACATGGTTGGGATTACATATAACACTTCGATTTCTAGCCACAATAACAACCCCTTTGTGCTAACATTCCAAAATTTACAATGTTTCAAAAATATCTTCACCTCAGGAGGCTTTATTTTTCTTTCTTAAATCAAAATTATATTGAAAAACAAGTTATCCAAATGGTGTTTGTTCATGTGCCACCTATGGAATTTAAGCCTCTAACATTCCAAGTGACAATCTTCATTGTTCTCTAAGGGATGACACTACTCCCTTAGACCTTAGTAAATGATTCTTAATTATTGATTTCCCAATAAAAGTAATATTTTTTTCTCTTTGTTATTTTTTTGTTCCCCATTTTGCACCAGTTTCAAAATTGGTGTTAAGTATCTTAGATGTAGATTGAATTATGCACCTAATATTTGTTATATCTAATTATTCTTCACTCTCATTATCAACATTTTCCTACTCCTCTAAATGCCTCATTAACACCATCAAATTCACTCCAATGAGAGGATCCTCATCAAAGTGAATGATAGAAATATTTGAAGATGATCCTCTCATAGGGTCTAGCCTAGTTAATCCTAATTCTAATTATTCATTTTTATTTTTACAAATAAGCCTTTCATTAGACAACATCAACCTTCATCATAAGGACCCATCCCTATGTTAGAATGGTCAAGGGGTACCTCAAGCACTTTTCCTCTTAAAGGTCTCAACCCCTACAATTTAATAGAAAAAATCCTCCTCCATTTCCATTTATTAAATTAAATATCTAATAAAAAGGATTAAATTTAATTTGGACTCATATGTATAGCTACCACCTTTATTACATAAAAACTACATGAGCTCTCATATGAAACTTCTCAATCAATTGCATCAAGAACTCTAAGGCTATTTCCAATTTTTGTTAGTCTTTCTTTTGACCCATATTATAATGGGAGATTATATAATCTAATCCAACATAGTATCACAAGGAGTACACAAAACTATATTAAAGTTAGGGAACCATTTCTAAATGAACATATTAGAACTCTCCATCCACCATGGACCATTTCATAACACTGGATCTTGATCTTTGGTTGTCCAAAAAAAACCACAAAGAAACATTTTGGAAGGAATTTAAAATTATAGTTATGATTCCAAGTCTTTTGTACCCACTTCTCAAAATCACTTATTAACAATTTTGGCCCTATAAATCTCACAATTAAAGCATTCTCCAATAAATTTTTCAATTTCTACACTTCTTCCCTAACATCATAACTTTTGACATATGCCCTCATTAGATTCATTAACATTCCCATCGCTCCTTGTAGCCTTTTAAAAATTTCCCACCTATTTTTTAGGTGTTAGAATTTAATTTCATTTTTGTATGAATCAAAACACATACAAAACCCAAATTTATATTTGTTTTTATAGCCTTGAATCTAAAATTTAAGTTTTTATTATTGTTTAATTAATTTACTATAATATATTTATGTGAGTTATAATATATACCACATAAAAGTAAACCCTATTTTTTTTTTATGTATCTATATCTATAAATTTTATTGTAGTAAATAATATCTCAATCTATACAAATTAAACTCAAATAATTTCAAAGAGTTGAGTATGTAACATAAAAACATAAATGAGATAGAAGGATAAGTGGCCATTAGCTATTGTCCATCTATTTTGGTTGTTAAACACATTTTAACTATGTGCAGTTTAAGTATTCGATCTTAGATTGTTGTGAAAATTTGTGTTATGATGTTTTGTGATTCTTGACAAAATCATTTTTATAAATATAATAAGTTGTACCTAATTATGTTCTTCTAGTGTGATCCTATTTTCTAGATCCATGTTTTTAATAAATGTTTTTTCTTCACTTGATATTTAATTACACACAATGTACAGTGTTGATGGGCACCTTTAAGATTTGGTTATGCAATGATTAAAGTTTTGGACTTTTATAATTTAATTAAACTCTTTTTAGTTTTTCACAATGGTGAAAGCACACAAGACAAGGATGCAAGATGGCTATCTAATGACATGTTATTGTAATTTTATTCATTCACAAATGATACAAGTGATTACTAACGATTCCTTCATCTTTTGGATATCTCTTTTATGTACCTCTATCTAACATTAATAATCTAGGTTCTCTCTTTAGATTCACAACCCTAGATGCTCATTTCATATTTTTTGAAGTGCAAGGTGATGGGTAACAATTGAATTCTAAAATTGTTGGTTCTAGATATAACGTATTTCAAAATTTAAAAAGAAGAATAAGATCGCATACAATTGGATTAAGGCAATCACTAAATTTTATAGTTAATCTTATATAATTAATCTTCTTAGATGATTACTCATTTAAACTCGACCTTCCGGTATTAAGTTATACCATAGTTAAAGAAGTAAACATCATAGATTAGATGCATATAAACTATGATCATTTTAAATATTGACATTCTTCTCAAAAAATTTCCTTGTGTAATAATATTTTAAAAATTAATTGTAATTTTAAATATCTAAATACAATCATAGTTTTGAAGGGAACAATCATATTTATGATTCTCTCCAATAAAGAAAAGCCTTAAAAGATTAGACCAACATAATTATAAAATTAATATATTGGCAATGTATGAGTATACATGCAATTTATAAACAAATCAAATTAATTTTAGTTATTATTTTCTATGAAAGAATTGTAGTTCAATTGATTGAGCATAATTATTGAAGTTGATAATATGTTTTTTGATTATTCTATCCACGAAAATTTAAAAATATGATTAAATTTGAATAATCTCCGAAAAAAAAACTTCTAATTTAAATATATACTTACTTATATATATATATATACCAAAAACATACCGTCATTGATCCCCATCTAGTTTAGAACAAATCCGCACGTTTTCATTTCTGTGGCTATGTAAAACCAAAAGCCGCGGTACTGTAACTTTAGCGGCTTGAAAATAAATCTCCTAATAGCTGTCGGTTCGTTGGAAAAGGAATGAATGAGAATAAATATAATAATATGAAAGTTTGTCCTATAGTTGGGTCCCTCTCAACATATTTTGTTTTTAGCCTCAGACAAAGTGGAAAATGGAATATAACGTGTGGAATTCCGCCATTATGGAATGAAAATTTCTTTGCATTGAAATAATGGTATGTCTCACAAAAGTTTGTAGAGGTAAATGACTTCCTCTCTCAAATGGAGGCACATTCTTCAAAGGAAAAAAATATGGATCTCTAAGTTAAGTAGGTAAATAAACGTAATTGATAAGGGCCCAAACGTAGCCGAGTTGGTGTGAAGGGGTGTTGTGAGGTGTCGTGTTAGGCTTATTGTTTCAGTGCTACGCATCAACGTCGGTTTGATTCTCACTGTGTTTATCCAAAATCCCTTTGCCAATAGTGGCATAGTGCGATGGTTGAGTTGTGTTGTTATTCTTGTCATCAAGGTTCAAACCCTATTGGGGTGGAATTGTTGAGAATTTATATTGGGGATGAGTTCCCCCATTTGTGACCTCACCGGTTCATAGCTCAGGGTCAATAGTGCTTACCCCTCTTAATAAAATCAAATAAGCGTACTTGAATATAAATTAATTTAAAAATTAAATATGAGATGTTAATGGAGTGGAAAATCTAAAGAAATGTAAATTTTTTATTTTTTTATTGTTTGACATTATATTTAGTTTTACTTGTTTGTTTGGTTTGCAAAATTTTATTTACATTTCAATCATCATTCAGTCCTCCTGTGTCTTCAGTTGAAGTGCCAGCGATTGTGATTACTTTCAATCCTCTTGGGTGGAAGGATATTCTTACCAATAGTAAACAGAGCTCTCTCCCGCCTCCCCCTCATGGGGAAGAGGTTATTTTGTCTGGAACGAACTTTGCTATTTCTAATTTGATCAACAATAGGATTTTCTCCTCCATGGAGAATGCAGTAGTGGGTCGGTTTCTCTCTTTTCGTCCTATTGTCGATATGGTTAGGAGATGGGTTGTTGCTATATGGTGACTCAAGGGAAATGTGGACATATGCGCTATGTCTGGCGAGCTTTTTCTTTTCAAGTTAACAGCGCCAGAAGATCTGATATATGTTTTGTCTTCTGGACCATGGGTTTATGGTAAACACAGTTTAGCTTTATGTCGTTGGAAGCTGGGGTTCGACCCTAATGTGGACCTCAATAAGTTGGCTCTAGTTTGGATTCGCCTTCCCGGGTTACCTCTGGAATACTAGGATGAATCTATATTCAAAAGCATATGTGATTCCTTGGGACACTTCATTACTTCCGACTCCATCACCAGATCGAAGTCTAGGTTAGTGTTTGCCCGCTTCCGTGTGAACATTTGTGTGAACAAACTTCTCTCCCAAACTCTATTAAGCTCTACTCTAAATTTGGGACCTGGGTCCAACCTGTGTGCTATGAAAATGTTGTGGTTTTCAGTCAAAAGTGTGCCAAACCTGGGCACCTTATTTCCTACTGTAAGTCCTCCTTTAATAATCTTAACAAGGGAGACTCTACTGCTCCTTTTGGTTCTCCTCATGGAATCAAAGACCTGTCCAAAGATGGTTCTACATCTTTGACAACTTTTTCTGAGATCCCAAGCTCTATGGCTCCTTTGCCTGAGTTGGTGGCTAGCAAAGATGTTCCTAATCCCAATGTTCCTATCCCTAAGTCTGTGACCAGGAATGACCCGGCTACGGGTATTTCTAATCTGTCTTTAGCTGAGAATAGGGCTTGTGCTAAAGTGCTGGAAATAGAGAATCCTTCTTCTAGCATGGCTTTTGGGGGTGGGGTTTCTATTGACGGTGCATAGTTGGATGTGGCTTCAGTAGGAACTAGTGAGAATATAGAAGAAAAGGGTGAAATATGGGAGGATATGGGTATTGGAGAGGCGACAACTTTCATCTGGGAGGATCAGAAACTGGAGTCTGCTACTAATGAGGAAAACTGGATAACCCCAAAGAAAAAAGGGAGGAAGAAAAAGGTGGATGTGGGAGGTGAGTCCAAGCCAGGTAGGCCATGCAACAGATCCACGAGATTAAGAGAAACCACTAATGAGATTGCCATGGGAAAACAGAGGACATTGGAGGTGTCCTCCAAGAAAGGTAAAAAATGAAGGTTATGTCTTGAAATGTGCGTGGGATGAATAGCTCCCATAAGAAAATTGCTTTAGAAAACTATGTTCTAGAACATAAGATATATGTCTTAGTTTTACAAGAAACCAAGATGAAGAAAGCTAATTTTGATAATGTTGCTAAGTACTTATGACTAGGGGCCACTTACTCCTATAGTGATGTTGAAGGGGCCTCTGGATGACTAGCGGTGCTATGGAACCCTTCCAGATTAAATGACACTGAATTGTTCTACTGTCGGAGTAGTGTTGGTGTTTCCTTTACCTTCCTGGGTGGCTCTTGGTCGCTTAGCAATGTTTATGCACCCAACCAAAGGAATGCTAGATCTGCTCTTTGGTTGACTCTTGTTGATTGGATAAAAAACAATAGTGGTTATCATTGGTTGGTGGCTGGGGATTTCAACTCCCCCTTATTTCCCTCAGAGAAGAGTGGTGGTTTGGTCGATTACTCTGACAGTATGACTGATCTGGCTAACTTTATGAGTTCTATTGGTCTGATTGACATTGACTTGTTAGGCCAAGCGTTTACTTGGACCAATAGACGTATGGGGGAAGACTTGATTCAAGTTAGACAAGATCGTTTCCTTTGTTCTAGTAACTGCTCAGGCCTGCTTAGTGCCACTTTGAGGGCTCTGCCTCAGACAAATTTTTATCACAATCCTTTGCTGCTAACTTTGTGCAATCAGTCTACTGTCCGACCTTACCCCTTCCATTTTGAAATCATGTGGAATTCCCACCCAAATTTCAAAATGAAAATTGTTGAATGGTGGAATATTTCGGTGCATGGTTCCTCCATGTTTAGAATATTTTTAAAGCTAAAACACATTAAATGTATGGTGAAGGGATGGAATAAAAGGGTCTTTGGGGATGTTTTCCAAGAGAAAAAAATCATTGGGGATAAATTGAGAATGGTTTAGAAGAAAATGGAGGGTGATATCAGCCTTTCCACTTGCAACCAGGAGAAAGAGAACCAAAGAGAGTGGGAACAAATTCTTAAGAAATAGGAGATTTTCTGGAAACAAAAATCTAGGGTTCAATGGTTGAAAGGAGATAGGAACACCTCCTTTTTTCATATTTTTGCTGTCAAACATAAGAGGAGGAATCAGATAAATAAGTTACACAATGCTCAAGGTGAGGTGGTCAGTTCGCCCTCCCTAATTGGTTTAGTGGTGTCAGACTACTTCCAGAAGGCTTATGCGGCTCTTGATGAAGCTCCTAACTTGACCCTTGATGATCAGCTGCTAGTCTCGCTTCCGAATTTAATATCTCAAGCTGACAATCTGGGGATCCTCAGTGTTGTCTCGCCTAAGGAGGTTAAGTTGGTCACTTTCAGCATGGGGGCCTTCAAAGCTTCTGGCCTCGATGGTTTCCCTCCGGCTTTCTTCCAGACCTTCTGGGAGATAATTGGTGAGGACATTGTTTTAGTTACTTGTGACTTTTTCAAATCTGGTAAGATTCTTAAGCAACTAAATCACACATTCATTGCTCTAATCCCCAAGGTGGTGGATCCTCAACATATGGTTGACTTTCACCCTTTCAGCCTATGCAATACCTTTTATAAAATCCTCTCTAAAATTTTGGTCAACCACATCAAACCGCTCCTCGATAAAATTATCAGCCTAACCCAAAAAGGGTTTGTGCCTGGTAGGCATATCCTTGATGCTACCATTACCACACATGAATTACTTCACTCCATGGAAAATGCAACTATGCTGGTATGGCCCTCAAGCTTGACATTTCCAAAGCTTATGACAAGGTGATATGGAATTTTGTCCCTAAATTTCTTGCTAAGTTTGTATTCAATCAATTAGTGAACAATCTAATAATGGAATGTGTTACCATGGTTAAGTACTTTGTTTTGGTCAATGGTTCTCCCTTTGGTTTCTTTCATGCTGGGAGAGGTATCAGATAGGGTGACCCTCTCACCCTATTTGTTTATAATGGTGGCGGATGTCCTAAGAAGGAACTTCTCTAATATGTTGTCGGAGGGGTCCATAAAAGGAATTAAGGCTACTTCTTCCCTTGGACTAACTGTGATCCAACAATTTGTTGATGATACTTTTTTGTTTGGGAAAGCATTGGTGTTGGAAGCTAGGAAATGAAAAAATTGTCTCAACAACTATGTTGCTTACTCTGGACAATGCATTAACTACAATAAAAGCATGATTTACTTCTTTAACAACACTCCTAACCTGAAAAATCGGGTGATTGTTGTTCTAGGCTGTTTGAGTGGTTCTCTTCCTTTGGTTTATCTTGGGCTACCCCTGACTATCAAGGAAGTTACTCTTGAGTTTTGGAATTCTATTCTCGAAAGGATTCAAAGGAAGCTTGTTAGGTGTAAAGGCTCTTTACTTAGCCATGCTGGTAAATTACAACTTCTTTCTGTAGTCCTTCAAGGTATCCCTATCTATTTCCTATCCATTTTTAGGATACCTAGATATATTGCTAAGAAATTTAAGAAAATCTAAAAGTCTTTCCTCTGGTCGGGCACTGAGGAAAAAAAAAACTGGCTTTGATTAAATGGGATAAGGTTTTTCAACCGAAAAATTGTGGCGGGCTTGGGATAAGGACCATTTCTAATTCTAATAAAGCTCTTATGGCCAAAGTGGGCTAGGATCATTTGATGGATAGGAACGATTGGTGTGAGATTATGAATGCCAAGTACCTTCTGAATCGGTCGTTGATTGATTGCCTTTCGAAGGCTCACCCTTCGGGGTCCTTGGTTTGGAGGAGTATTTGCAGTCTTCAAGATCTTATGAGGAATGGGATCAAATGGAAGATAGGTAATGGTAATAAAATTAGATTCTAGGACACTTGGTTACTTGACACCCCTCTAGAAAATTCTAAATTCAAGTTTCTTAAGGGTTCGACTCAACAAGTGTTTGGCACATATATTATTGATTACCTCATAGGGCCCTTGGGAGCTAGAAAATGGAATGACATTGGCCTATGTTGTCCTTTATCTCCTAATTTGCATCTTCTTTCCAAGATTCTACAGGAGTTACTCTCCCTCACCAAACTGCCCCCTTCCCACAGAGGGGATGAGTTCTTCTGGATCCATGATAACCAGGGTGATCTTATAGTTAAATTTTCTTACAAGTTGCTGACGGACCAGGCTATAGTCAATGATCTATGGAAGAAGGTTTGGAATCGACACATGATACTGAAAGTTGACTTCTTCTAGTGGAATGTCTGCCATAACATGTTTCTTACTCAGGAAAATCTAAGGAAAAGAGGATTCTAGATCCCTAATAGATGCTTTCTATGTAAATGCAACAAATAATCGGTTGATCATATGTTGTTACACTGCCCCTTTGTTGTGGAGGTGTGGGAGCTGGCTTTAGGAAGATTGGGGATTCAGTGGATTATGTGTAAGGACATCGCATCCTTTATCTTGAGCTGGTTTGGACCCATAACCCATCCTTTAACTGGTGAAATATGGAACGAAGTCCCTCCCATTATATGTTGGTGCTTATGGAAAGAGAGGAATAATAGGATCTTTAGGAACACTGAGATGAACCTAAAAGAGGTTTTTGGTAGTGGAGCTCAACTAATTGCAGAAAATATCTACCTCTTCAAAGGGAAAATCCCTGACAAAGAACCTATTGAGATGGAAATAAGCATAGCTAAATCTTGGCACTAGAACCTAGATGCCAATTCCTATGACAACTCTAGGATTCTCGCTCGGAGAGCCACCATTTGGAAACCCCCTAACATAGGCTGGTTTAAATTAAATTTTGATGGGGCTGCTATGGGTAACCCGGGAAGAGCAAGTATAGGAGGTGTGATCAAGGATCACAGAGGGAAGTTTATTACTAGTTATGCTAGGGGGATTGGTATTCATTCTTCCATGATAGCAGAAGCTAGAGCGTTGTTAAAGGGCTTACAGATAGATGTCTCCTTGGGGATTGAGAACTTGCATATAGAGGGTGACTCTAAGTCCATAATTGATGCTATTAATTTTGATAGATTGCTAGGGTGGAGTACTAAGGACATTCTTCTTGACATTAGATTCCTCGTGTCAAAGATAAAATTAAAAGTGGCTAGTCATATTTACAGAGAAGGGAACCAAGTTGTTGATGCCCTAGCCAATTATGTCACACAATGGAAATTTTCCAAATGCTGGTGTGATCTAAGTAACATTTATCCTAGCATTCAAAGTATTATAGTGAAGGAACAAAGCCCTTACTTGACCAATGATGGAAATTCAACATGTGCCTAGCTAGATTTGCGGGGGGTCCACATGCTTATCTGTTGGGCTATGTGGTATGATTGTTTTGATGAGATGGATGGCTAGTTGTACTGATGGGATGGACAATAAGTGGCATAATTCAAACAATGAGATGGAGCCCATTTTGGAAAAGTAAATCATGATTTTCTACGACAAGTACCTAATGATTAATGCTAAGCTGGACCGTACCATTTGTAATCTCCTCTTGGGGATTTTATTAAGCTATTGGATTTTCAAGTTCTTTGTTCTTGATTTTGATGTGACTTGTAATTATGAGATAAAGCTCCATTTTGGATTTTTGTTATCTACTATTTTGGTTTCGTTCCTTATAGCTTCCATTAGTGATATAACTAAATTTGACCCGCCCCTAAAAGCTATCAACTTAGATGTTTCTAACTCTGGCCCCGCAACTATCTTGCCTAGAATTATGTGTTTCTTCTATGTGGAAGGCAATCCTTCCCTACCTTTCATGTCCCATTTTCTTAGCCGTTTGTGTGAGGAGACCCTCATTAATGCTTCCACTAAGTTTGATTTTGGGAAATTATTAACTTGTGTGTGACCTGTCCTTAGGCTTTATTTCCATAGATTGTAGTTTATGGCTTAAATTCCTTGATGTGTAGGTGATTTTTCACCTTGCTATTATCTCTAACTTTCTATTTTTTTCAAGGTTCCTGGTTATAGTATGAGTAGAGAGGAATCATGGGAGGTGATAGGGTGTGGACAGAGCCAGATAATTGCAATGAATTTTGCAAGGATCCACTCATCTGACACATTTGTGTCGAAGGTAGCCTTGCTCCTCTGATGTAGAGACTTGTGGGTCATGACCCTAATTTGTCTGCTTAGTTTTTCAATTCTTGGAAGAATCATCATGTGACTTTGGGTGGCATATCCTTTACTATGGATGAGGAAGTGATAGCGTAGGTGACGGGTCTCCAGAGTACTAGTATAAAGCATTTGAAACATTCAAAGACCTAGGACAATGATAGTATGAACAATTTTTTTGTGGGGAATGAGATGCTAGTTCGTAACTAGTCAAGGTTTGAATGGGAGGCTCTCCCTCAGCCATGGAACCAAGTGTGTCTTTCCTTGATGAAATATGTCATGCTAGAAGGTAGGTACAAGACCTATTACTTCTACCATTTCCCTCTATTGAATCACCTCAGGAATAAAGTTTTATTAAGTTTTCCTTTTTACCTGCTTATGGACTTCGAAAATTCTATTGAAAAATGTGTTGAGTCTGCTGCTCTGAATCCTAATGAACCTACTCCCCTACCACTCCACCAGGGTCTTATCCTAAGACTCTACCACTTCCATCTAGCTTTGTGCCCGCCTAAACCCATTTTGGTCATCTGCATTGAATAAATTGAGCCTCCCACTACGACCAAATTATCGCCGACCGAATCTAAAGGCCCTATCAGGAAAAATCACCCAGTCCCTATTGACTCTTAAAATCCTAAACCCACTGCTAAAAATCTTAAGGCGAATGAGGGAAATGCCCAAACTAGTGTGGAGGCTAGCTTGTGTGTCCTCAAGTACCTTTGGGTATTGAGCAGAATGATTTCAACTACACTGTGGGCAGTGAGGAGTAGCTCTGTGTGCTGAGAAAAGAATGGACAAATTAGACAAAAAATTTTGTGGATTGACCCGCTTCATGGTCAAGTTGGTGCACTATATCACTAGTACCCTATCGACAGTCATGAAGGATGAGATGTAGATGAAGAATACTGAAGATCGTTAGGAGTGGGTCAGAGATGATGTGGTTCATCTTCTGTCCAAGAGCTGGGAGGATGCCAGCTAGTCTGTTGCTAGTCTATTGTTTGTCCGTGTGTTGTCAGTCTGCGTTTCTATTTTTTGGCTTAGTGTTTTGTTAAATGATTTTTTGATCTTGGACTTTATTGGTGTGGCTCTTTGTGAAGGGTACAACACCCTGTAAATGTTGCTTACTTTATCAAAAACATTATCTTCACTTTTCATTAGTTTTTGATAATTTTAAATGGATAAATGGGCTTCTAAACTATTATTGGGCTTAGTAGACTTAAAATCAATTGAATTATTCATATATTGCAATAACTTCCTAGAGATTGAAGAAACAAAAGAACACGTATCAATGCATGTTGGACCTAGGAGTACTTATAATGTGAATCACAAGAAGATTCATCCATCCATCATCATCACAACCAATCTAGGAGGTCCATCTACATTTTTGGTTAGTTACATATGTTATGAGGCATTTAAATTCTTCCGGCTTGTGGTTGATTGTGGTAATTACTATGAATGAAACTAATATATACCTATTGAGATCATTATAGAGCAACAAGGAAAGTAGGATGAAGGTAGATTTGAATTTATATTGTAATATCTTTTAAATTAAATGTAATTTACACATTATAATCAAACGAATTAGGCCTAACATGTTGTAAGCTCATTCTGGTATATTGCAATTTATCCATGATTGAGAATCAATAAAGATCATATAGTTGTTTTGTTCTTTCATTGAGTTTTATTATGCAATTGTGAGTTATTTTATTTCACTACATATTTAGACAATCCTTGATTAAATCCTTCATCCATGGCTGCATCAAGTCATGTTACAACATAAGGTTTGAAATCCTAAAATTGGAAGAAAGCATAAGTTTAAAATCTTAAGTAGAAAGTGAGAGTATGTCAATATCCTAAAAGTTCTACTTGTGAATAAATCATTGAATTAAGGTAGCCTACAAGAAATGTGCTAACATAGTATTGATTGAGAGGTAGTTGCAAGGGGTGATTGTAGAATGAGTGTCGACTAGAGATAATTTGTACTAGATCAAAGGGAGAGATGTTATTGCAAAGAGTTAAAGCTATTACTAACATTGCTAGAAGGATGCAAATAATGTGTGAAATGTTGGGGGAAATTAAAGTACAATTAGATGTTGTAGAAGAGGATAGGGAAAGAGGTCTAAATTCTAGAGATGGTGATGATAGTGATGAATATGAAAAAGGAAGAGAAGATGTGCAATCTATTAAGAAAGATCTAGAAACCCCAAAAGAAGAAGAAAAAAAGTAGACAAGAATGTTGAAAGCTATTTTGAGAATTGGTAAGAGACCTAGAATTGATATTTATAATTATTCTAGATATTTGAACCCTACATAATTTATTTGTTGTATTAATGCATTATATGAATATTTTGAGTGTGATGAAATTGTAGGTCCTAAAGGGGTTAGGGTTAGATTTGTAAAAACTAAATTGGAATAACATTTGTCACTTCTCCAAGCTCAAAAGCACCAAGCCTGACAAGTCCTAGGAATGACGCTTGTGAAAATAGTAGATAAACCAAGTATGATGTCATGTAGAACTTGGAAGTTGTGAGGATATTGCTCAATTGTTCATTAATGGCATCACTTATATGAGTAGTCCAATTAATTTTCTTCATGTTGGTAGTCTTAATGGTTTTGATGAACTTTACCATCCATGGGTAAAAAATTTGAGCATGTTGATACGTAAATACCCTACTCAAAAAAATAATTAGATCTTTAACATCCTCTTTAAACTCACTTCTATTTTGAACCTTAGCCAATTTGGCAGCTACTTTTCTAGGATGGAGGAACATATTTTTGTTGATATAATTCATATTTTTTGTTACATGATCATCAAAATATTTGATGGCCTTCTTCATGTCTAATGCCTCATATTCAATATGGGTAGGAATTGTGAAAATATTCTCGATCATTTCCATAGTTACATCTAGAATCACTTCTCTAGATGATTCCAACACCTTTCTAGTTTTGTGGTTGTAGTAGTTAGCATAGGTGCGAACTAGTTTGGGAGATTGAATTGTTACTAGAAATGCAGCAGCCTCCACCAAACCCAAGTTTTCCAAAGCTATAGCCATGCATGCCCTAGTTTCTTTGTT
The DNA here is from genome assembly GCA_007258455.2 of Sequoia sempervirens. NCBI lineage: Eukaryota > Viridiplantae > Streptophyta > Pinopsida > Cupressales > Cupressaceae > Sequoia > Sequoia sempervirens. The sequence continues at coordinate 136,638 of VDFB02256795.1, forward strand.
ATTGATCCTTCATTTAAACTCGTCCATGTCCACATGGCCCAGGTTAGTGTCTTTGATGTCGAAATATTAAGTGAACATCCTTGAATGTGGATGATAGCCTTTATATTGATACTTCATCTCTTTTGGATCTTTGGGTTTCATACTTCCTACATGCACAAAACACCATGTGTTAACATTTACATATATTAGAAGGAGACAACCCTACAAAAAAAGTCATATTCTAGACAACATACATCTCTTGTTCTCAACTCGTATCTTGTTTTGAAGAAGCTCAGAGTCCATTCAACATTTTGGGGGTCAACCTTCAACCTTACCTTTTACCTTATACCAACACATTTACACTAAAGAGTTCAATTTATACTTTATTTGATCTATCAAGCATCAGGGATCATGGATCCCCTTTACCCTTTTCCATTCAATGTGATTGTCTTTAGTTATAATTATGATTCTTCAGGTATCAGGGGTCGGGGATCCCCTCTACTCTTTACTAAAAAAAAGATGAATCACTTTAGCTAATCTACACTTTCATACCCTAGGGATCAGGTTACCTCTTGCATAGATAATATTTTTTTCCCTTAAGAACGTATTCCCAATTTGTGAAGTCTCAAGTTTGTTTTGGGGTTCGAGGATCAGGGATCCCCTTTACCCTTTGTTTGAAATTAAATAAACCCTTTGACATCCATGCTTTGACTCCGTGGGGATCAGGCTTTAGATGGATAACTTATCCCTTGTTTTAGAAATGTTATTACTTCTAAGCACTACCTTGACTAGTGATGCCTAAAGGTCATTTTGGGGTTCAAGGATTGGGTATACTATATTCCCCTTTCTCACAATTTCCTTTTTTTTTAAGGGGTATTCCCATTTTATGAAGCCCAAAAGCATGCAATTTTATTAGTTTTCAGGCCTCAGTGATGCTTCTTGATGCTTTCTTCACAACTTTGATGTTAAGTAAATGAAACATTCGTGACTCAAAGTCTAAACATTTTTACTTTAGCCTAATTTAAAATTCTTAGAAGGATTTGTTAAAGGCACATTTATGAACTTATCATTTAGAAAAAAGTGAGTGGTTTTATGGTTTTAGACATTGGGTGTTGGGGTTTCAAGTTACTTCCTTCCTCATAAGGAAGTTCACAAAGGAGACATTTGATGTTCGAAGTCCGAAAAGAGTTCTCAAAAATAGATTTTCATTAAGTGTTTATGCACATCATTGTGGATTGATGATCGAGGATACCCTTTACACTTTCACCTTTATAAGAAAGATGGTAAGTGATATCATCAACAACCAAAGCTTGAAAGTTCTTTCAAAGTATCACTAAGTCAAGATTATCATTTTGAAATCCAAGTTTCGGGTTTTTGATTTATTGTTTCAATAAGAAACCTAGACTTCATGACCTAGAGAAAGGATTAGGAGTTGGGGATCAGGGTTTTGCTAGTATACATCATGTTGATTCCTTGTATAATGGGTAATCATAACCACCGACACCTGAAACCTAACATGTGTTTCAAATTTTAAAAAATACTAAGGAAAAATAAAGCTCACCTTAGTAAGCTTGAGGGCCAAGGCCTGATTGATGACATAACAAACATCTTTGATCGACGTACCAAAAGTAGGATCGATCTGACAAGGTAATAAAAATAAAAAAAGGAAAATATGAAAAACGAAGAAAAAACACACAACAAAAAAACAAGGAAAATTTCCCAAAGCCAAATCGATAAAATAAAAAAAGAAATGCCCAAACAAGCAAAAACCAACCAACAAAACCCAATAAAACAATGATTCAAACCCACATTTAAGCATGAGATCGATGCTAACCTAGAAACTTGAGGATGAGGAAGACAAGACAAATGATGAGCACAAACACGCAAATGCCACACACATCGGGACTCACAAACTTGAACCAACTCACCTTTGAATGCACACGAATAGGTAATCACATGGGTGAATAGTAGTAAGGACACAATACAAACCAACAGGCTACAAATGCAAGGGGTAGAATGAATTTACAGTGGTGATAATATCAATAATGAAGGAGAGTTGAACCAAGTTTTCAGAGCTCAAGTGCATGAGAATTTTTAAGATAAATGGTAAAAATGAGCAACAAAAAACCTTTAACAATTCCCCCAATGACTTCCCCAATATAAATTAAATGGCTCATTAAATATAGTATTAAATTTTTTGACAAGGTAGTTAATTTGAATGACATGAAGTGATGTGATTGGGAAATGAGGCACCACTATCATGAACTGAGGGTCGGGTATGCGGAAAGATGAAACATCAACCCCCAAAGCCTGAATGAAGACTAAAAAAGAAGTAGAAATACTAAAGAAAGGCTTGTGGGTTGGGCCTGAAAAGGAAGATATTCACTTCCTTAGAAACCCAACACCCCGAACTGCAAAAGGAAAAAAAAAGAAAGAAGAAAACAAAGGAAAAAAAAGGAAAAGGAGAAGAGGGGGGTCCCTATTTTATCAAATGAAAAAAGGGGTGTGAGTGTGAAGGCACAACAAAAATAAACCAATGAACAAAATTCTCGAAAATCAAATGTTCTTATTCTCAAAAAAAATTCCATAAGCTTAAAATTAAAGATATCACTAACCCAATATTAAGAGAAAGAGTCCACAATAATCTAAGCATTTTAACCAACTTACCCATCACAATAGGATACCTGAGTCTCATAGCATGTGAATTTTGATTAATTCCTTCAAGATATGGTCAAGATGTGATAGAAGACCTTTAAACCAAGGCAATTTAAATGACCTTTCCTATCTCCTAACTATCTTCATTCATATGTATATTCTTTCTTTGTTCTATTTTGAGAATTAGTTGGCATGACTTGGGCATAGCTCTACTACCAGTCAAGCATCTATATCCCTAAAAAAGATACCTTTGATTCCTTCAAACATAGCTCTACTAATATCTGGGCATCTATAACCCTAGTAGAGGTTATTTGAATCACCCATTTACAATCTAATCTTGATTTTCCACTTATTTTCCCATTCTCTTTTTTTTTGTAATCTTTTCTCAGGGAAATCAACTGATATTGGGTTGGGAATCACTGTGGTCACTGAGAAGGGAAACAACTTTAGAATTAATTGAGTTCTAGGGTCATTACTATACATCCTAAATCCACACCTTGATTCACTTAATATTTACGTAGTAATACCTAGGAAACTACAATAATAGGTCTACTAGTTGCAATACATCAAACCATCCAAGACTTTGAAGCTTAGTAACAAATTTACATACCTTGAGTTTAAATAGGGAAAATGTATAAAAATAGAAATACCAAAGGTATCTTATTCATGGTTGACACTTGGGGCCAAGACATTCACCAAAACCATAGAAGAACAAAGAGTGGAATGAGAACAAACAAAAATAAATGAGATACAAGAAACAAAATGACCAAAATATGAAACAAAATAGAAAAACCTATTCTAATAATATACAGGGAGGAAATCTCTCCACTCTTAGGATCCAAAATAGTGTTTGAGAAACTGTCCATTGATGGGAAATAGGGTAGGTTCTCTAGTCATAGTACTAATCTTGAAAGTGTTTTCTCCTAAGATTTTAGATATTTGGTAAGGGCCTATCCAAACTCTATCAAATTTTTAATGGTTCCCTTTCTTTTATTTGGACTTGTTCCATAACAGGACAAGATCTGAGATCCTAAAATCTTTTATTTTGGCTCTTTTGTTAAACCATAACTTGACAATAGCTTGATGTTTCAAAATGTTCTCGAGGGCAACATTCCTCTTTTCATCTAGATTTAACAGGTTAAGCAACCTAACCTAAACTTTGTCATCTAAATCCAGATAACTCTCCATTAATTTTAAAGTTGGAATTTTGAAATTCATGGGGAATATGGGTTCTAAACCATAGACCAACTGATAAGGGGATGCACCGAATGCATTCTTGATTCTAGTTTTGTTAGCCCATAGTGCAAACTTAATGTGAGAGTGCTAGTCTTTTGGGTTTTTATCTAATAACTTTCTAATGAAACATATTAAGCTTTTTTTGTAGATTCGACTACTCCATTACCTTGGAGAAAATATTTTGCTGAATATTTTAAAACCACTTTATGCTCGAATTCCCATTGCACAAATTGAATTGAAGAAAAAGAAGGGCCATTGTCACATACTAGAGCACCTGGCATTCCAAACTTGATCATTATGTGGCCTTCTAGGAACTTGATTACGTCAGGAGTAGTGCTTTGTCTACAAGAGATTCCTTCAGTCTACCTCATACAATAGCTAGTTGCCACCTGAATGAACCTATGTCATGTAGATGAATGGGGATATATCATTCCAATAAAATCTAATTCCCATTGGGCAAAAGGATGTACCTCATGTACATGCTATAGTGGCATGAGTGCATTTCTCTCTTTATTGGTTGTTGTTTGGAATATGTGACAAATCCTTACATGCTGCTAAGTGTATTTGAACAAATTTGGCCACTAATACCCATAATATATAATGAGTATTTTCTTTAGTTGATCTTTGGCACGTGTCAAATTTATCATGAAATTATACTAAGACTAAACCATCATCTTCTTTCTCTAAGCATCTCAAGTAGACACCTTCATAGTTTCTTCTATACAAGACCCCAAGCTTTATCATATATGCTTGGATCTTGATTCTCAAGGCTTTTCTCTGAGTTGTATTCATGTTATCTGGGCACTTTTTTTGTAAAAATAGTGGACAATGTCTTTGTACTAGTCATCAAATGTGATATCTTGCTAAGTATATCGCTAGCATACTAGTTGCTGATCTACCCTAGCTAGTGTCTTTGACAACCCTTGGACTCTCACCAGCTTCATGGGTTAGATCTCCATTTCATACTCTTGCAGGATCACCATCCATTTTGTACATCATTCCCTGAGCTCATTCTGCATTAGCATTGACTTAACCACAACATCAAGAACAATCACTACCACCTTTCTCCTCAAAATACAATGTCTAAATTTCTTGATGGCCTTGACTAGAGCAAATGATTTCTTATCCAAATTAGGATATCTTTCAGTATTTTTAAATGGAACACTCATAAAGGTAATTGGCCTTTCATCACCCTCTTCTTATTTTTGAGTGAGAACCCCTGCACAAGGATGTTATGAAGCAAAAGTATAGATATGGAAATTCTTGGAATAATCTAGACTAGCCAATACAAGCGCATTGGTAATTACTTCTTTGATCTCTAGGAAAGATTTCTTCGCTTCCATAGTCCATTCAATTTTGGCACCCTTCTTTACCATATCATTTAATGGATGCACAATCTCTGTAAACCCACTAATGAATTTCCTAACAAAATTAATCTTTCTGAAGAAGTATTTTAGTTCTTTCTTGTTGTTAGGTAGCGAAAACTTCAATGTAGACTCAATCCTATCTAGATCTATGGAAATACCCTTTTTTGAAATAATGTGCGCTAAGAGCTTTCCCTTTGTAACTCCAAAAATTCATTTCATAGGATTTAAAGAAATACCTAATTCTTTGCATCTCTGGAGTATTCTATGCAAGTCATTCACATAGTCCACTCTACCCTTTGAGAACACAATCAAATCATTCATGTATATTATTGTACACTTTCCAATTATCCCTTTGAAAGCTATGTCCATTGCTCTTTGGAAAGTGGATCCAATATTGATGAGCTTGAATGACATTCTTTGGTAGGTGAAGGTTCCCCATTTAGTGGTGAAAGCAGTCTTTAGAATGTCTTCTTTGTGCACCATCACTTTGTTATACCCTAAGTATCCATCTAGAAATGACATCATTTGTGATCCGTTGACTATTTGTAAGACCCCATCTAATGAAGATAACATATAGTTGTCTTTCTCAGAAGCTCTGTACAAATTTCAAAATTCCACACACAACCAAATTTCTCCATTCTTCTTTCATACAAGAACTAGGTTTTCCACCCATATTAAGTGTCGTATTGGGTAGATAATTCTAGCACTTAGTATCTTTTTGGAATTTCTTTTGGATTAATGGCTCTAATAGAGCATTGACTAGATGTTTCCTTTGTCTAAAAGGCTTGGTTTCCTTTTTTAAAGCAATAACATGAGTAATTATATAGCTATCATATGTCTTTAACTCTTCATATCTCCAAAAAATAATCTCTCTATAATTTTTCAAGGCTTGGATTATACCACCCCTTTCCTCTAAAGTACATACCTACCCGATGTAGACTTCTCTCTTATCTAACTCATCTCCTAGGTTATGGAGATCAAACTTGCCTCGGTTTGAAGCTATAGATACCCTTTCAAAATTTGATGTGTTATCAAGATCAAATATCCTTTCCAAGGACACCATCCCCTTAGGGATAGACTTATTAGTCTTTAAATTGATTATACCAACAATAATTTCCATTATGTTGACATCAATGACAACACCTACAATAACCTTGCAACAATCTCCCCTTTCGTATTGATGACAACACTGACCTGATATGCAATTTTCTCCCCATTTGATATCAAGTAAAAAGGGATAGTGGTGTTCAACTATGATTGCATCAATACACAAGCTCCCCTTGAGTGCATAAACCTTAACATCCTTCTACCTGCTTCCCATGAGAAAACCTTCACCAATCTAGGGATAGTAATATGTCTTGAATTGCTCCCCCTTGGACACATGCACCAAATATGCATCTAGTTAGAATAATGAGGGGAAACAAACCTGTTGGGACATCCAAAAATAGGTGTATATTTTGAGGTCCCATGTAAAATTTTTCCTAATGCACTTAGAAATACCTTGCAGAATAAGCCTAAGTGGCCCAGTTTGAGAGCCTATAACTTTGTTCCCCTTGATTATCATGCAAAATCACTTTGGGGAAGTATTGAGCACCTATCAGAGATGGTGTGTGACCATTTACAGCCTCCTTGGATCAATTTTGGTGAGTTCTTGAAGTCTTGGTTTCAAGGTCCAGAAGTTGGTTTGTTGTTTACATATGTTGCACCTTTCTAAGTAGGCCATCTTTTTGATGTTGCATCTTTGTGCCTGTTGAGTGTTAAGCCTAACTGATATTTTTCCATGATTCTTTGCATCTTTATGAAGCCCCATGTCAGTTGGCATAGCCCCATGAATCTATTTGCTAAGTTCTCTAGCTTGAATCAATTTGCACTGAGTGGTGAAATAATATATTTCACAAGGGGTGCATAAGTAAACCCATTTTTCCTAGCCCAAAAAAAAAAAAAGTTTACACTATGAAAATAAAAGGTTTGGGGATGCAGGTAAAAAGCATGGTAAATGCACAGGTCAATATTTTCTACAGTAGGGCAATGAGGAATGATGAGTTTTCAAAGAGGAATATTTTTCTGTTGAAGATCAGTGGGTTCTTGTACCTCTATATCTTTTTCCTTCTTCTCTTTTGTACAAGGGTTCTAAAATTTTGAATTAGGTGAATAAGGTAGAATAGTGTTGAGTCTGAGTCGAAAATGGAGTATGTAAATTGTAACAGCTAGGTTTTATGAGTAAATGTTAGCCAATTTTTGCAACATTGTATTACTGTTGTAAGGTTGTCTCCAAATTTCTATGCTTTTGATTATATGAATTCAATATATCAAGGATTGTTGGAGTTTTTCATCACAACTTTCTTGTGATTGTGTTATATGGCCATGGTTCTCTTTCAAGTAAAGAGTTAAATTACTTTGATCAGATAATTATAATCTTGAGTGCACAAATGTGATTTGTAAGTAGAAATTTATGACAAATTTGCATGGGTTTGTTAATGTAAGGCATTAACATGTTTTAAATCCATTGGTTGAACTTAATTTGCTGATAGGATCTCTGTTGCAGTTTTATATTTGACTCAGTGGCCCATGATTAGGCACTGATTTATCAAAAATCCTAAGACAAAATAAAGAAAAAATCAAATAATTTAAATCTTTGTTACTTTGGTCCTTTTTCTTATTGTTTAAGTTATTTATGTTCCTTGTATCTTCATGGTGTTTGAAAGAGTATAGAGGTTGAATCTGAGAGAACTTTACCTGTTAACCCTCTATGTGCTTGAGATGAAGATATCTAAATTATTTGTTCTCAGTAATGCTCAATGTAAGTGGGATTATTCTTGAACCTAGTATATATAAATACCCATCATTCATATACTTGAGAACTATCCACTTTCATAGGTCTGTAGTTTGTTGTTTGGCATAAGTTTGTTATGAATTCAGGCCTACAATTGGGAGCACCCTCCCGAGTCCTGTGGATCCCAAAGTGTAGAAGGACTTCATAGCCTTGTTCATTTTCTTTTCTTTTCTTCAACCTATTGATATTTCAGATTCCTTGTCCTAAATCTATAATCCCTTAGTTTAGGCATTGTCTTTCTCCTTAGGGTTGAAAGTTGCAAGAAAAATAACCAATAGATTGGTGACTCTGTTGGGGAGAACATTGAATCTCCAGTGCAAATTTGTTGAAGTCCATTTGGAAAGAGTCAAAAAGAATAAATGACTAGTTTAGAAGTTGAAGAAGTTCTAGATCTGCATAATGATTTGTAGCAGCCCCAAATTAAAAATATTGTGAAGTGACTCTGTTGGAAGAACTCAGAGAAAGATGTCCTTGCTTCAAAGGTTTTCCTCTTGCAAAAGAGGTGGCGAATTTGCTCTATAATTTGTGCACATGAAGGGCTATTGTTTTTAATTGTAACCTGAAAGTGCTCTAATTCAAAGTTGCAGCAACTAGAGGTGTGAAGGTACATGGTTCTCTGCCTACTTTCATTTGTTGAACCTGTCATATTAAGTGCTATTATAGTTCCATTCAAAGTGTTTGTCTAAGAATTCACAAAATGGTTAGTGTGGATGGTTAGAAAGGAGTTGTATATCTTAAGATTTATTATCCATTTGCATTATCACATGTTAAAGGCCGAAGTTACCATCATCCTTCATATTGTCATAGTTGTGACTGTGCATAATTAGTTAAACCCTAGTTTGCATACATCCATGGATTAGCAAGGAGAAATAACCATGCCATTAGAAACTTGGATGCATATTGTCAAGAAGCTTCAGAAGTCTGATAATCCTCAAACAGTTGAAACCCCAAAGTACATGAACCCAAGTGTGAATAAGCCTGGGATAAGGCTGGAATGAAAAGTTGTATTCAAAAGGGGAGTTAAAGAGTTGAAGAAAAGGCACCTAATGGCTATGTAAGCCTAGTTAAGAGATAATCATACTAGATCTATTAGCCAAATGGTTGCACCTTTTTTCAATTCTTTTGATTCATTGTATGACCAATTATACTTGTCATGTATTAATTATAAGGTTAAAACTATGCCATCTCGAGTCTATAAGCAAATGCCTAGATTCAATGGATGCAATGCGTGTGAAGGAGATGCACATGTCCAAATTTTTTATGATTTCATGGTGAAACATTCATTTGGAGATCGAGATATGTAAGCAGTTCTAGTGGAAGTCATTTTCCTTTGAATTATGAACCAGTTGGTCAGCATGGTGATAATGTGGGAAATGACAAACAACCATTTGATTTTTATGATGCATTGTGTGATGAGCATGAAAGTATGCAGGTTGATGTAAGTTCAGAAACTTGTTTTGTTGAGTTAGAAACAACAAGTAACCTTGAAGTTTGTATATCTATAAGCTAGACTTTGAAAATTGTAATGCAGATTTGGATAAGTATCTATTTCCTGATTTAGATAAGCCTAGTTATGAGTCTTTTCACGTGGAGATAGATGTTGATTTCAAAGAAAAAACATATTATTTTCTTGAACTAGAATTGCTCACCTTTGAACAAGCTTTGGATTTCAAAGATGTTGATATGTTGTGTTCAGAGGATATGAAAGTGAGCAAGAATAAGGATAGTTTAGAGATTCTTGATAATTCTCTACACCAACATGTTGAGGCACATAAACAGGGTGTGCCAATTATATATGAGTGTATATCTTTACATACACTCAGAGGTAGTTTGCATGGTGCGCATAATCTTTTGATTAATTCCTATGATTGTTTCACCTTTGACATGCAAACTACTAATCAGATTGAGCTTGATAGCACTAGCCATGTGGCAGAATATGAGTGCCATGTTTTTCAGCTGGATGAAGTTTCCTTACAATGTGGTAACATGCAAAGCATTGAAGAATGTTGTTTTCAGCTTGACAATGATTTACATAATAAACATCATAAGTTTTTGCCACATGAAAATCAGTATTTTAAGGGTATGCCTGATTTGCAGATGCATGGTAATTATAAATTTGTTGATAACATTGTTTATGATGGGTTGTTTAGAGATACCAACATATTGAATCAAACATATTGCAGTGATATTTTCATATTGTTTTCAGTGAAATGTGATGAGCACTTTGTCTATGACAGAGGTAAAAAGAATCCTATAGTTCTCAGTGGCCTTGGGCCATCAGGTTTGGTTTGACTTGTTAAACCAGAGTAGTTAGGGGCAGAGATAACCTTTTGACTCTATCACCCAATGAAGTAGGCACTCGGTTTGCTTCTGCAGAGGATCTGCATTCTTGTTATGCCCACAAGGGGCATACATCCCCAGAAAGAGCCACTATTGGGACCTCCAAAAATAGGTGTATATTTTGAGGGCCCATGTAAAAAATTTCCTAATGCACTTAGAAATACCCTGCAGAATAAGCCTAAGTGGCCCAGTTTGAGAGCCTATAACTTTGTACCCCTTGATTATCATGCAAAATCACTTTGGGGAAGTATTGAGCACCTATCAGAGATGGTGTGTGACTATTTGCAACCTCCTTGGATCAGTTTTGGTGAGTTCTTGAATTCTTGGTTTCAAGGTCCAAAAGTTGGTTTGTTGTTTACACATGTTGCACCTTTCTGAGTAGGCCATCTTTCTGATGTTGCATCTTTGTGCTTGCTGAGTATTAAGCCCAAATGATATTTTTACATGATTCTTTGCATATTTATGAAGCTGCATGTCAGTTGGAATAGCCCCATGAATCCATTTGTTGAGTTTTTCAGCTTGAATCCATTTGCAAAAAGTTCAAATTTGCAAACTGGACAATGTAAATATGCAGAAAGTGGCCTCACACTTGAATTTTATTTTTCAACCTTTTAACGTGCATGTCAAAGTGAATGTTCCCCATTATTTCCTATATAATTATCTACCACTTTTCCAGTTTGTATCCCCCCAACACCTCATTTGATATTTTTTCAAAGCCCATTCCAGATGAACTTTTTTAGGGTTTCAGAATCAACAGTTTTAGAAAAGTTTGAGATGACAACTTTGGCATTTAATGTCTTGCACCTCAGGATGCCTTTTGTCGATCCATTTCTTGCACTATATTCTTGTGTCGATTTTCTACATGCTTACTTAGTTTCAGGCTCACAAGATAAGTTCTGGTGGGTTATTTAATCATCTTCTGACGGCAACAGGGCTGAAAATGGTGTCCAGAAAAGTTTCAAAATTTCAAATTCTAAGGACGACTCATTTCTTTTTTTGGTCTAAAACCTCTACAACTCCATTTTCATTAAGATATGAGGTCATTTGGTACATTATTTTAATGTACTTCTGTTGCGGCAAACACGTCCTAAGGGCTAGTTTACAGAGGAGGTACCTATTTTTTTATGCCTAGGAAAAATTTGAGAAAATGGGTTTTTCTCAAAATAATTGATTATGGCCGCACGCAAAAAATCTCAGCTCCAGGGGTCATCGTTTGTGCGCAATGAAATTTCTCCATTTGGGCCACAGGCGTAATTAAAAGTCACAATTTTTAATGATGTCTCAAATGTTAATATTTAAAATATTTTGAGTATTTTAAATATTGGGAAAATGCAAAGATGTATTTAGGGAAAACCTAAATTCAATTTCAAATGTTTAAAAGAAAAAACAAGTTTAATTCTTGCTTTCTATTGGTCGAAGTCACGCAACACGACAATAGCTTCTTCACGACAAAACTCTTCGTGGATCGCTGGTTTGATTTTTATTCACCATTTGATATTGGCGATTAGCAATGACAATGCCTTTTCATTGCCAATCATTGTTATGATTTGTCTTTCCCTTATCTCATTGGCGATGTCAATGAGGAGTGGTGGGGTTGTGTGAGAAAATTGGGCACATCTTCTTGGCACATGAACAGTTGCATTTGCAGTGAAAATGTTTCAAAATGGTTTAAAGAAAATTGTGGAATCGTGGACAACCATCAAAGAATCAAGGATAGAGGGATTCTGCTGCAAGTATTGGTATAGTAAAAAGAGGGAATTGCAAATAGAGGAATTTTGTTAAAAGTCTTTGCATTCTGAAGGCCGATCCAAAGAACAAAGCAATTCATTTTGAGACAATCAGCTTAATATCAGAGATGAAATTCTTCATGGGTACATGGAGGCCGCCATAGGAATTGTTTGCAGCTTTGAGGAACGATGGACTTGGGTGAAGAAAATGGCTTTCTCACCCATCGATGTTTTCAAAGGTTTCTTCCTCTGTGCATCAACGATGGGCAGTGTAAATCTTCCATTCTCATGCATCGTTGATTATTTTTGGCTTTCCACATTATGTCAGCGACAAGCGATAAGGTGGTGGGCCTATGGTTTATTTTAATATTATCATTTGATAATATTATAAAGGTAAGTGAAGGACAAAATGTAAGATACACGGGAAATGTGTTTTCTATGCAGCAGATAAAACTTAATTTCCTTCACCTTTTAAATATAAATTTTTAAATGTGAAGGAAAATTAAAGTAAAAGATGCAGGTGAAAGATGACTCGAGTAAATGAATATCGCTCAACGTAAATAGGTTCTTGTTTTTCATATTAAAATTGGAGATGAGCGAATAATGGGCCCATCAAATGTAATTAAATTTTCATTTAAAAGTGAAAATTTAATTCAAAATGATTTAAGTAATAAAGGCACGGGTGATTATTTTACTACCCCATAAAGTGAAATTTGAAATTTTATTTGCTGAGTGGTGAAATAATATATTTCACAAGGGGTGCATAGGTAAATCCATTTTTCCCAGCCCAACAAAATAAAAAAGTTTACACTATGACAATAAAAGGTTTGGGGTTGCAGGTAAAAAGCATGGTAAATGCACAGGTCAATATTTTCTACAGCAGGGCAATGAGGAATGATGAGTTTTCAAAGAGGAATATTTTTCCATTGAAGATTAGTGGAGTAAGGAGCAAGAAAACAGGGGCAAGCATGAAGAGTCTTCAGCAAGCAAGGGCAGTTACAGATCAAGGGAGCTGAAGATGCTAGGTGTCTTTCACAGATAGATTCTAGGGCTTCTTCTACTTCTATATCTTTCTTCTTCTTCTCTTTTGTACAGGGGTTCTGAAATTTTGAATTAGGTGAATAAAGTAGAATAGTGTTGAGTTTGAGTCGAAAATGGAGTATGTAAATTGTAACACCTGGGTTTTATGAGTAAATGTTATCCATTTTGTGCAACGTTATATTATTGTTGTAAGGTTGTCTCCATATTTGTATGCTTTTGATTATATGAATTCAATATATCAAGGATTGTTTGAGTTTGTCATCATAGCTTTCCTGTGATTGTGTTATTTGGCTATGGTTCTCTTTCAAGTAAAGAGTTAAATTACTTTGATTAGATAACTATAATCTTGAGTGCACAAATGGGATTTGTAAGTAGAAATTTATGACAAATATGAATGGGTTTGTTAATGTAAGGCATTAACATATTTTAACTCCATTGGTTGAACTTAATTTGCTGATAGGATCTATGTTGCGGTTTTATATTTGACTCCATGGCCCATAATTAGGTAGTGATTTATAGAAAATCCCAAGACAAAATCAGAAACAAATCAAATCATTTAAATCTCTATTACTTTGGTCCTTTTTCTTGTTGTTTAAGTTATTTATGTTCCTTGTATCTTCATGGTGTTTGAAAGAGTATAGATTATGAATCTAAGAGAACTTTATTTGATAACCCTCTATGTGTTTGAGATGAAGATATCTAAATTATTTTTTCTCAGTAATGTTCAATGCAAGTGGGATTATGCTTGAACCTGGGATATATAAATACCCATCATTCATATACTTGAGAACTATCCACTTTCATAGGTTTGTAGTTTGTTGTTTGGCATAAGTTTGTTACGCATTTAGGCCTATAATTGGGAGCACCCTCCTGAGTCCTATGGAGCTCAAAGTGTAGAGGGATTTCATAGCCTTTTTTGTTGGCTTTTCTTGTCTTCAATCTATTGATAGTGAAAATTTCTTTTCCTAAATCTGCAATCCCCTAGTTTAGGCATTGTCTTTCTCCTTAGGGTTAAAGGTTACAAGAAAAATAACCAACAGATTGGTGACTCTACTGGGGAGAACTTTGAATCTTTGGTGAAAATTTGTTGAAGTCCATTTGGAAAGAGTAAAAAAGAATAAATGACTCATTCAGAAGTTGAAGAAGTTATAGATCTGCATATTGATTCATAGCAGCCCCAAATTCAAAATATTGTGAAGTGACTCTTCTTGAAGAACTCAGAGAAAGATATCCTTGCTTCAAAGGTTTTCCTCTTGTAAAAGAGGTGGTGACTCTGCTCTATAATTTGTGCACATGAAGGGCTATGTTTTTAATTGTAACCTGAAAGTGCTCTATTCAAAGTTGCAGCAATTGGAGGTGTGAAGCTACATGGTTCTCTGCCTACTTTTGTTTGTTGAACCTGTCATATTAATATGGATGGTTAGAATGGAGTTGTATATCTTAAGAGTTACTATCCATTTGCATTATCACATGTTAAAGGTCGAAGTTACCATCATTCTTCATATTGTCATAGTTGTGATTGTGCATAATTAGTTAAACCCTAGTTTGCATACATCCATGGATTACCAAGGAGAAATAACCATGCCATTAGAAACTTGGATGCATATTGTCAAGAAGCTTCAAAAGTCTAATAATCCTCAAATAGTTGAAACCCCAAAGTACAGGAACCCAAGTGTGAATAAGCCTAGGATAAGGCCGAAATGGAAAGTTGTATTCAAAAAGGGGAGTTAAAGAGTTGAAGAAAAGGCACCTAATGGCTATGCAAGCTTAGTTAAGAGATACATATACTAGATTTGTTAGCCAAATGGTTGCACCTTTTTTCAATTCTTTTGACTCATTGTATGACCAATTAGACTTGTCATGTATTGATTATAAGTTTAAAACTATGCCATCTCGAGTCTATAAGCAGATGCCTAGATTCAATGGATGCAATGTGTGTGAAGGAGATGCACATGTCCAATTTTTTTATGATTTCATGGTGAAACATTCATTTAGAGATCAAGATATGTGGATGATATTTTTTGTTAGATCTCTTGAAGCTAAAGCTAGGGATTGGTACTTAGGTTTTCCTGAGAGGTCCTTTTCCTACTGGGATAAATTGGTGGATGCTTTTAGGAAATAATTTGCAAAAGATCCTTCTGATCTTGTCACAAGGTTAAAGCAGCTGAAGAAACAAGAGGAAGATTCAAGCATTGCTTTCAGTCACAAATTTTTTGTTTCTCTTGGATTAATCCCTAAAAGTTTCATACCTAGTACATTAGATTGCATTCATACGTATTTTAAAGCTTTTGAGGAGGGATCTAGTGCATTGTTGAAGGATTTCAGAATATTAAGTATGCAGATGGCTTACACATGTTTAGATAATATGGAAAAGATGAGGAATGAATATGTGCAAAGTCTGTTGTCTTCAGTTGTGGGTAAACATGTTGATGCAATCAACAAATGTGTGAGTACAAAAGATTAGATACATGTAGTTTCAGATATAGACAAGTGCATCCTTGAAAAGGAAGAAGTTATAAATGATACAATATCAACCATTGATGATCATGATAGTGAACATGTTTGTGTCCATCCTCAAGAGGATGAACAACTCAATGATGACACCCAGCCCAATATTGAAATACAAAAAGATGAGGATTACTATTGTGACACCCACTCAATTAAGTTTTCAGATCTTGATGATGGTGATACCATGGTACACCTTGACTTGCAACTTGGTGATGTAAGCAGTTCTAGTGGAAGTCATTTTCCATCCAGTTATGAACCAGTTGGTCAGCATGGTGATAATGTGGGAAATGAAAAACAACCATTTGATTTTTATGATGCGTTGTGTGATGAGCATGAAAGTATGCAAGTTGATGTAAGTTCAGAAACTTGTTTTGATGAGTTAGAAACAACAAATAACCTTGAAGTTTATATATTTGATAAGCAATACTTTGAAAATTGTAGTGCAGATTTGGATAAGTATATGTTTCTTGATTCAGATAAGCCTGGTTATGAGTCTTTTCATGTGGAGATAGATGCTGATTTCAATGAAAAAACATATTATTTTCTTGAACCAGAATTGCTCACCTTTGAACAAGCTTTGGATTCCGAAAATGTTGATATGTTTTGTTCAGAGGATATCAAAGTGAGCAAGAATAAGGATAGGTTAAAGATTCTTGATGATTCTCTACACCAACATGTTGAGGCACAAAAATAGGGTGTGCCAATTATATATGAGTGTATATCTTTACATACACTCGGAGGTAGTTTGCATGGTGTGCATAATCTTTTGATCAATTCGTATGACTATTTCACCTTTGACATGAAAGCTACTAATCAGATTGAGCTTGATAGCACAATCCATGTAGCAGAATATGAGTGCCATTTTTTTCAGCTGGATGAAGTTTCCTTACAATGTGGTAACATGCAAAGCATTGAAGAATGTTGTTTTCAGCTTGACAATGATTTACATAATAAACATCATAAGTTGTTTCCACATGAAAATCAGTATTTTAAGGGTATTCCTGATTTGCAGATGCATGGTAATTATAAATTTGTTGATAACATTGTATATGATGGGTTGTTGAGAGATACCAACACATTGAATCAGGCATATTGCAGTGATATTTTCATATTGGTTTCAATGAAATGTGATGAGAACTTTGTCTATGACAAAGGTAAAAAGAAGCCTACAATTCTCGGTGGCCTTGGGCCATCAAGTTTGGTTTGAATTCTCAAACCAAAGCAGTTAGGGGTAGAGATAACCTTTTGACTCTGTCACCCAATGAAGTAGACACCCGGTCTGCTTCTGTAGAGGATCTGAATTCTTGGTATGCCCACAAGGGGCATACATCCCCAGAAAGAGCCACTGTTAGGACGTACAAAAATAGGCGTATATTTTGAGGGCCCATGTAAAAATTTTCCTAATGCACTCATAAATACCCTGCAGAATAAGCCTAAGTGGCCCAGTTTGAGAGCCTATAACTTTGTACCCCTTGATTATCATGCAAAATCACTTTGGGGAAGTATTGAGCACCTATCAAAGATGGTGTGACCATTTGCAGCTTCCTTGGATCAGTTTTGGTGAGTTCTTGAAGTCTTGGTTTCAAGGTCCAGAAGTTGGTTTGTTGTTTACACATGCTGCACCTTTTTGAGTAGGCCATCTTTCTGATGTTGCATCTTTGTGCCTACTGAGTATTAAGCCCAACTGATATTTTTCCATGATTCTCTACATCTTTATGAAGCCCCATGTCAGTTGGAATAGCCCCATGAATCCATTTTCCAAGTTCTTCAGCTTGAAGTCGTTTGCAAAAAGTTCAGATTTGCAAACTAGACAATGTAAATCTGTAGAAAGTGTCCTCACATTTGAATTTTTATTTTGCAACCTTTCAACTTGCATGTCAAAGTGAATGTTCCCCATGATTTCCTATATAATTATCTATCATTTTTCCAGCTTTTATCCCCCCAACACCTCATTTTATATTTTTTGAAAGCCCATTCCAAATGAACTTTTTCAGGGTTTCAGAATCAACAATTTTAGAAAAGTCTAAGGTGGCAACTTTGGCATTTAATATCTTGCACCTCAGGATCCTTTTTGTGAATTCGTTTGTTGCATTGTATTCTTGGGTCAAGTTCCTACATGCCTACTCAGTTTTAGGCTCCCAGGATAAGTTCTAGTGGGTTATTTAATCATCTTCTGACTGCAACAGGGCCGAAAATGGTGTCCCAAAAAGTTTTAAATTTTCAAATTCTAAGGATGACTCATTTCTTGTCTTGGTCTAAAACCTCTACAGATCCATTTTTATCAAGATTAGAGGTCATGTGGTACATTATTTTAATGTACTGTTGCGGCGAACACGTCCCTAGCCAGTTTACAAAGGAGGTGTTTGATTCTTGATGGTTGGGAAAAGTTTGATAAAATGGGTTTTCTCTAAATAATTGATTATGGCCACATGCAAAAAATATTGGCTCTAGGGGTCACCATTTGTGCACAGTGAAATTTCTTCATTTGGGCCACATGCGTAATTAAAATGTGCCTATTCTCTAATGTTTTCAAATGTTAATATTTAAAATATTTTGAGTATTTTAAATATTAGGAAAATGTAAATAGGCATTTAGGGTAAGTATAAAGTGCATTTCAAATGTTTAAAAAGAAAAACAAGTTTAATTCTTGCTTTCTATTGGTTGAAATCATGAAGCACGACTTTCACGGCAAAACTCATCTCTCATCGCCAGTTCTAATGAGCCGGTTCTGAATGAGATTGAAGGAGGCAATCAACGATGCCTTGGTTTGAGTGATGAGTCTTCATTGGGGTAGATTGAATTAAAGCTTTAAGGTAGAGGATGGGATTTAATAATTTTTCAAATGCCCTTGGCACAATTCTCCATTCACAAAATTTTATCGCTGATCTCCATTGTGAATGGGGGAATCAAAATCAAAGTAGTGATGCCCGAGTTTGAGCAATAATCCTTCATTGGAAATTTTAAAATGTTCATTGTACAAAAGGCAGGTTTAATTCTTGGTTGCCATTGGGTAAAGTTCACAGGAGACCATATTCATGGCTAGAGTTTTAATCATTTTCTCCTTTGTGTATCACCAATGAATGAGGCTTCTTTTTCTCCATCGCTCATCACTAATGGAAGTCACCTCTTCCTGAGTGCATTAGCGATTAGCGATGAGATGGGTTGCATGGTTATTATTGGGCATCGCCATTTAATATTTGTTTTCCCAAATAAAATGGAGATGTGAGATGGTTGTTCTCCTCATCTTGGGCATCACTAATAAATATTAGTTGTTCTCAATGTAAATGGAGATGTGTGATGAAAATGATTGGTGAAGAGTGTGGTGGGCCCAGGTAAATGATTTTTAAGTTTTTATGAACTTTTAAATTGTTTGCTGAGAACATATAGTTGTAAATGGAGATGTGTGATGAAAAAGATTGGTGAAGAGTGTGGTGGGCCCAGGTAAATGATTTTTAAGTTTTTCTAAATTTTTAAATTGTTTTCCGAGAACATAGAGTTTTAAAAGGATTCCTTTTAAAATGTAAATTTTAATGTGAAATGAAAGGGTAAATGTCAAGGTGCATGGGTAAATTTATATTTTCCTGATAAATGTTTTTTTTCATGAGAACTTGGTTGCATTTTTCTCATTGCCATTATATTTCTCATTTCTCATTTTCTATTGGAGATGTGTGATGAAGGCCCTGTGTGAGATGGTGGTGGGGCTCGAAATTCATTTTTAAGATTATCATTTGATAATGTTTTAAAGGTGAGTGAATTTTAATGTGAAAATAGGTGAATGGCTTTCTACAACCATTTTAAGTTTTTAAAATTTTCATAAATATTTTAAATCAAAAACTTTTATTTGTTGGGCATTTAAATTGAAGTTTCATGAGTAAAATATTATATTTTCCCAAGATATTTTTTGAAGGATTCACATTCAAAATGATAAAAGGATTAAATGCTTCCATTTTAAGATCAAATGTTTTATTTGCTGAGATCAAAATGTAAAAGTTTCACGGTAAAAGAAAAAAGAAAACATAGCTACAAAAAGTGAAAGATGAACAGGTGAAAGGGAGATTTTCATTTTTTACAGTGAAGGGTTTTTCACAAGCCAATAGAATATTCTCTATAGTAGGACATTTTTCAACGTGGGTAAAGAGAAAATGACGAAGAATGAAGTCTTCACAAAGGGGAATATTTTTTGTTGCAAGGAA
This sequence comes from Sequoia sempervirens, assembly GCA_007258455.2. Lineage (NCBI taxonomy): Eukaryota > Viridiplantae > Streptophyta > Pinopsida > Cupressales > Cupressaceae > Sequoia > Sequoia sempervirens. Next base: position 156,517 of record VDFB02256795.1, read on the forward strand.
GTGGAGTGAGGAGAAAGAAAATAGAGACCAGGTTGAAAATTGTTCTGCAAGAAAAGGCAGTTATTGATCTATGGACCTGAATGTGCCAAGTGTCTTCTTCAGATGAACATTTAGGGTTTTTTTTTTCCTGAAGTATTGTCTTTCTGCCTCATTTTAGAGAGGCTATTTTTGTAATCCATCACAAAGAACACTGTAATAGGAACAGGAAAAACTTATCAGTGGTTTTGTTTTAGGTTGGATTTTATGATATCTTTGTAATTTTGATTGCAAAATGGTAGGATAATACTAAATAGTGCAATTTCAAGACTACTCTCTCTCTCCTATGTGCTTGTTATATGAGTTTTGGATATATATAATCAAGGATTATTTTGTTCATCTCCATTGGTTTTCAGTGGGTGTGTGGTTTATTTCTTGCCAATTAATTCAAAGAATTAATATAAGTGCTTGAATGAAGTTGTAGATTCATGTGAATTAAGTGCTAGGATACTAGTAAGAAGTAGTGGTTAGAACATTATGCTGAAATATTGTAATGCAACATTTCAGAGCTTTATGTAATGTCATTTTAAAGATTATTATCAGATTATGTGGGTGTTTAAGATGACTCTGTTCCAATGAATGAAGCACTGATCTAAGTGGTTTATTCATGTTATGTTCAATTGGTTGGTTCAACAGCTGATCATTTTTAAATTAAATTTACCTTTTTATCTATGTACGTGTGTGTGTTGAGTTTTAATGAATCATATATCTCATTCTTAGTGTGTACACTACAATGAAGGTCAGCCATACCTTCAGGGTATTGTGTATGTTAAGCATATAAAGGAGATTCATCTGTTCACTGTGTGTTTGATACTTTGACACACAAGTATATGAAAGCACACTGGTTGGGATCACCCTCTTAGGTTTAACAGAGCTTGAAGTGTAGGGGAGAAAGGTGTATTTTATTCACTCTCTCGTTCATTGGCCATATCAACCTGTTGATTCTAAATATGAGAGAGTGGCTACTCTTTAGGACTCATTGCATCTGTTGATTTAGGAACCAACAAACCCCTAACTTCTATTTGAGATACTCAAATGTATCCTTCGAAAGTTCCTTTTTAAAGATGTTAGCAATTTGTTCCTTTGTGGGAACATACTCCAATATTACTTCTTGATCTGCAATTTTCTCTCTTAAAAAGTGATACATGATAGATATATGTTTGGTTCTAGCATGCATCACTATATTCTTTGAAATATTGATGGTGCTTGTATTATCACACATAAATGGAATGGTCTTATCATACACCACCTTGTTGTCCAAAGTTTTCTTTATCAATAACACTTGGGTGCAACAAGATGCTGCAACAATATACTTTGCTTTTGTTGTTGATAAGGACATTGATTCCTACTTCTTACTAAACCAAGAGACCAATCTATCTCCAGAAACAAAAACACCTCCACTAGTACTCCTTCTATCATCAACACTTGCAGCCCAATCAACATAAGTATATGCACTTATAGAAAATTCATCATATTTTTGATACCACAGTCCATAGTCTAGAGTGCTCTTCAAATACCTAAAAAAAATTCTTGACAGGCTTCACATGAGTTTCTTTTGGATCAACTTGAAACCTTGCAACCAAGTAGACAACTTGCATAATATTAGGCATTGATGTTGTTAACTATAATAGGCCCCCAATCATAGACCTATACAGAGTCTGATCAGCTTTACGTGACTCATCATCTTTGCTCAAATGACAACCTGTTAGCATGGGATTACTTACTAGTTTGCAATCTTCCATACCAAACTTCTTCATCTCTTTGACATTCTTTTATTGAGAGATAAAGATACCATTATCTAATTGTATAATTTAAAGTCGAAGAAAGACAGATAGTTCACCTATCATAGACATTTCAAATTCGTTATGCATCTCTTTAGCAAACCTCTTACACATTTTATTATTTCCTCCAAATATTATATCATCAACATACACTATAATGATTAGAATTATTTCATCCTCAATTTTAATATAAATATTTCTATTTGTGGTACCTTTCTTGAAGTTCTACTGGAGTATTTACTTGTCCAACCTTGCATACCAAGATCTAGGAGCTTTTTTTAGACCATACAAAGCCTTCTTGAGTCTACACACCATTTTTTGATCCTCTGATAGCTAAAAACCATCACACTACTCTATATAAACTTATTCTTCCAAGTCAACATTCAAGAAAGAAAATTTTACATCCATTTGATATACCTTGAAGTTCTTGTGAACATAAAAGGAAAGAAATATTTTGATAGCTTTCATTCTTACCACTAGTGTGAATTCAATTCCTTCCACCTATGAGTAACCTTTGCACACCATCCTTGCTTTGTTTCTCACAACTTCTCCATCTTCATTTAGTTTGTTTCTAAACACTCACTTTTTTCCTATTACATTCTTGTCTACAGGTCTTGGCACTAATTCCCAAGTCTGATTTTTCTCTATCTAGTTTATCTCTTCTTCCATTGCTTGAATCCATCCTTCATCTTAGCTAGCATTAGAAAAATTCTTAGGTTTTATTCTTGATAATAAAGATTAATTTACCTATTCATTTACAAGTGCAAATCTTCTTCTGGTTTGCACACCTTCATTCTTTTCTCCAATTATTTGATCTTCTAAATGTTTCTTTTGGAAATACTTAGTAGGAGTCGTGGGTAATTTCTCTTGTGCTTATTATTTCTCTGTAATTTCTTCTTCTTCCTTTGAGTAGGCAGATTCATTAGACCAACAATCTTCTTGCTCATGGATATTTTGATGTGACTCTTCATCAAATTTGACATTTTCACTCTCAACAATCTTCCTCAGCCTTTTATTGTAGCACTTGTAGGCTTTTCTCCTAGTTGAGTACCGAAGAAAGATTCCCTCATCAAATCTTGAGTCAAGCTTTCCCAAACCTTCTTCATCTCTTTTGATAAAACATCTTCTTCCAAAAATTCTAAAATACTTGGCAGTTGTTGTTATTCCATAACAAAGCTCATAAGGAGTTTTGGTGCTATCCATCCTTATCTGACCTCTGTTAAGAATGTAAATAGTACTATGGACTTCTTCTTTCCATTATACATCATGCAACTTGGATTTTTTCAACATTGTCCTAGCCATTTCTTGAACATTTCTATTTTTCCTTTCCAAAACTCCATTTTGTTGAGGAATTCTAGCTGTAGAGAAATCCCTCTTTATTCCATGTTCCTCACATAATTTTTTTGGTATGTGGCGACTGATCATGCAAGTACTGTACACTCATAACATTTCAAGGTTTTTTCCTGTTGAAACGCCAAGGTTTTCCCACTAACACGTCAAGTTTTTTTCCCATTGACATGTCAATGTTTTCTCATTAACACATCAAATGAAAAAGACCTTGTAAAACCCTAATTCTAAAAGGTTCCAAAAGGCTTGTTATAAGTAGCTAGGATCTGTGTTGTGGTATGGTGTTCACAAGATTGTAATTTATTTTTCACTAGATAATAAAATCATTGGATGGCTGAGTTTCCATGGATGTAGCCCATATTGGGTGAACCACATTAAATTTTACGTTGATATCTTTTGTGTTATTCTTCATTATTATTTCTAGGTTATTTAATATGCTTATAATTGTTAATTTTTATTACTCCAATCTACATGGACCCTAAAAACTGGTATCAAAGTTGTGTGTATTTCGGTCGATTGGTAGGAAACCTCTAGATTTGAGTGGGAGCAATGGAAGAATGAAAATTCAAGGTTGAGAAGTTCAACGACCAAAATTATCAATTATGGAAGATGCACATGAAAGATTATTTGTATCAAACGGATCTATGGTGGCCATTACAAGGAAAAGCAAAGAAAGAAGTTGCAATGCCCGATGAAGAATGGGAGATTCTAGATAGAAAGGCACTATGAGCCATTCGATTGTGCCTAGCACCATCTATGGCATTCAATATAATAGAAGCAAAGACAACAAAGGATTTTATGACAACTTTGGCTAAATTTTATGAAAAACCATCAGCCTCAAATTAGGTATTTCTCATGAAGCATTTGTTTAATTTGAAAATGATTGAAGGTGGATCTGTGAAAGATCATTTAAATGAGTTTAATACGATTACCAGTCAGTTAAATTTTGTAAAATTAAATTTTGATGAAAAGGTGAGGGCCCTCTTGGTTTTATGTTCTTTACCAGAAAGCTAGAATAGTTTGGTAATGGTTGTAAGTAACTTTGTCCCTAGGTCAAATACATTGAAATTTGATGATGTTGTTGGTGTTATCTTTGGCAAGGAAATGGGATGGAAAAGTATAGGTGAGAGTTCAACATCGTGTAATGCTTTGACTATAGAGAACAGGGGAAGAACAAAAGAGAGAGGAAAAATCCCAAAAAATCATGGAAAGTCACAAGGAAAGTCAAAGAAAGGTAGATCTAAATCCAGAGGAAGAATGGATTGTTGGCACCGTGGAAATCCAAGACACTTGAAGAAGGATTGTTGGTCTTGAAAGGGGAAATAAGGAGATGAACAACATGATGATAGTAAGGAAGCTAATGTTGCAAGTGATAAATTACAGGATGATTTTATTATGTGTTTAGATAATGCTAATGATTCTTGGGTAATAGATTCAAGGGCTTCATTTCATGCCACACCCTATAGGAAATATTTTGTAGATTATGTTGAAGGTGATTTTGGATAGGTATATTTGGGTGATGATGAACAGGTTGTCAAATTGTTGGAAAAGGAAAGATAAAAATAAAGTTGCAAAATGGAAATGAATAGTTTCTATAGGAGGTAAGGCATTTCCAAATTTGAGAAGGAATTTAATTTCTGCAGGACAACTAGGTAGTGAAGGCTACATAGTTACCTTTTTAGACAAATTTTGGAAGGTCACTAAAGGTGCATTAATAGTAGCTAAAGTTGAAAAGGTAGGCACATTGTATTTGTGTACTGGTAATACTTATTCTACCTTAGCTGCTACAAAAATAGTTGCTACTAAGATTGTTAGAGCACTTGCTATAGGGACAAAAATAGAATTGTAGGGTTGTATACTTGGGAACATGAGTGAGAAAGGAATGAAGATCCTTCACTCTAGAAAGTTGCTACCATGTCTAAAGCAGATTGACTTGGAGTTTTGTGAAAATTTTGTTTATGGAAAACATAAAAGAGTCCAATTTCTCAAAGTTGGGAAAGAGAAGAAGAGTGATAAATTAGAGCTTGCGCATTTAGATGTATGGGGACCAGATCATGTATCTTCTCTTTTTGTCTCTTGCTATTATGTTACTTTTATTGATGACGCAACTAGGAAAACATGGGTGTATTTCCTAAAACAAAAATTAGAAGTATTTGAAACTTTAAAAAAGTGGAAAGCTTTGGTTGAGAATGAGAGGAAAAAAGTTGAAGTGTCTTAGATTCAATAATGGAGGCAAGTATTGCAGCAGAGAATTTGAAAATTATTGTTCATACAATGGAATCCGTAGGCAGAAAATGGTTCCTGGAACCCCACAAGAAAATGGTGTGTCTAAGCTGATGAATAGGGCTAGTATGGAGTGTGCAAGGAACATGAGATTGCATGTTGGACTACCCTTTTAGTTTTGGGTAGATGTACATATTGTTGTTTATTTAATAAATAGGGAACCTTCAAATCCTTTGAATGGTGACATTTCAGAGGAGGCGTGGATGGGTAAAAAGGTAAACTATTCATTTTTTAAAACCTTTGGTTGTGAAGATTTTGTCCATGTTGATATTGAAAATAGAACCAAGCTTGAGGCTGTCTACAAAATGTACCTTCATTGGATATGGAGTAGATGAATTTGGTTATCGGTTATGGAATTATGAACATCATAAAATCATTAGGAGCAGAGATGTTATATTCAATGAGAAGGTCATGTATAAGGATCAACTACAGGAAAAGAAGCATGAACAAGACAAAAAGGAATATGTGGTGTTGGATGAGATTCCAAAAAATAAAATGCCACTGGTACCTGATGCTCAACAACAACAAGTTATCCTATAGAATCCTACAAGTGTTATACCTTCTACAAGGATAACTAGACCTCCAAAAATATTTTCTTCATTGCTATATTCTATATTATTAACTGATTTTGGTGAACCTGAAGGTTATGAAGAAGTAATTCGGGTAGATACCAAAAACAAGTGGGAGCTAGGCATGAAAGAGGAAATGAATTCCTTACCACAGAATCATACTTGGGACTTAGTCCAATTGCCCATAGGTAAAAGAGTATTGCCAAATAAATGGGTTTACAAGTTGAAGGAAGAAGATGTTGGCAAGAAAATATATAAGGCCGGACTTGTGGTAAAAAAATTTGCACATAAAAAAGGTATAGGTTTTGATTAAATATTTTCTCCAATTGTAAAGATGACTTTTATTAGAACTATTCTAAGTATTGTGGCTACGAAAGACTTGCATCTTGAACAACTAGATGTGAAAACAATATTTCTCCATGGGGATTTGGAAGAGGAAATATACATGCATCAACCATAGGGATATGAGGTAAAGGGTAAGGAGGAATTTGTGTGCAGGTTAAAGAAGAGATTGTATGGCCTAAAGCAAGTACCTCGGAAATGGTATTTGAAATTTGATAGTTTTATGGCTGAATGAGGTTACAAAAGATGTCATTATGATTGTTGTGTTTATTTTAAGAAATTGGGTAATGGCAGTTATATTATCCTATTGCTTTATGTTGATGGTGTGCTTGTTCCTAGGTCTAACATCCAACATATTAATGAACTTAAGAAAAAATTAGCAAATTCATTTTCTATAAAGGATTTGGGTTCAACAAAATAAATCCTTGGTATGAGGATCACATGGGACAAGACAAAAAAATATTATTTTTATCTCAAAGCAAGTATGTAGAAAAGGTGTTGAAAAGGTTTAACATGCAAAATGCAAAAGCAATTAGTACACCTTTTCCTAGTCATTTTAAGTTGACTAAGGAGATGCGTCCAAAGATACAAGAGGAGGAAGAAAAAATGTCTAAGATACCATATGCATCAGTAGTTGGTAGCTTGATGTATGAAATGGTATGTACAAGGCCATATATTGTACATGCAGTGGGAGTTGTGAATAGGTATATGAGTAATCCAGGAATGGAACATTGGAATGCAGTAAAATGGGTTCTTCGATATTTGAGAGGTACTACTTCAAATAACTATGTTTTGGAGGAACAAATTCAGCTCTAAAAGGATATGTTGACTTTGATATGGTGGGTGATATTACTAGCAGGAGGAGTACTATAGGGTATGTTTTTATTGTAGGAGGTACTATAGTTAGTTGGATTTCAAGGCTGAAAAAGGTTGTTGCGCTTTCAACCATTGAAGCTAATTATGTTGTTGTTACAGAAGCTAGCAAGGAGATGATTTCGTTACAATGTTTTATAGAGGAATTGGGACAATGACAAGAAGATATCCCTTTGTACACTAATAGCCAGAGTGTCATTCATCTTGCTAAGAACTCATCTCTACATTCAAAAACTAAGCTCATACAGCTCAGATACCACTTCATCCGATTAGTTTTGGAGGATTGAGAGTTGAAGCTACGTGATCCCACAATAGTGGTTTACACTTTTTGGCCAAACTTCACATTGAACTAATCTATTTAACTAAATCTTCACTTTCAGGAACCTATAGCTTCTAAACCATGTGGAGTTTGAAGATGATGCAAACTAGTGATTTGTGACACTTTTTTTGTAGATTCTAAATATATATATTTTAAAAAAATTGGAATTAGATTGAATTTATTTTTCCATCTCCTTCAAAAACTAGTTTTTAACAGTAAACACCATTTTTAAAGAGTGATGTTCACTGTAAGCAATATAACTTTTTTTCTATGAAGGATAAAATTCTAGTTTTTTTGAATTTATATTTGTAACTACGATATCTAGCACGTTCATTTGGTTTCATACTATTTTATTGAATTTTTTTTTCTTAATTAAGTTTTGATGTCAAACCAATTACAATTTAGACATAGGCAGACCGTATACAACATAAATTCTTTTGTATGTATCAAAATTCAATTTATTTATTTTTCTGGATCAAGGACATCAATACCTAGCACAAAAAAAAATTTCAGAACTTTTTTTGATAATCTACTATTTTTCCACATGTGCATAACAAAGAGCTTGATTTTCGGTTAAAAACCTACATTCACAAGAAATAAAAAAATAAATATAATAATCAAATGAAATATATTTAAAATTATACTTTTTAGGAAGCTTATAATAAGGACTACATACTTACAAAAAATAAATTTTAAATGAATTCATTTGATCCCCCAAAAGGTAAATCAAAAGTGATTTTTTATCAACATTTTGATAGGTGTAAAGGAGACTCCATTATATGTATGGTTTAAAACTAGCAGGATTCTATCCAAATGGGTTTGATCAAACCCTCTTCAATTGGAATCCTTTAAATGGAAATTTTCAATGCTTAAATCATTATATTTTTTAAAAATATGTGATTTCAACAAAAAATAGGATGTCCCAAAAAGTTTAAACGCTACAGTTGGAGAAAATTCACACAACTAAGAATCTTGCAGATATGTTGACAAAAGCAGTTACATAGGAGAAATTGATTTCCTCATCAGTTTCTATTGGCCTTCACAAATGATAATGGTGGACATAAGAAACCAGCGAGACCTATAATCCAATAGGAGCTACAAGTGCAATGGTGTTGTCCAAGATCAGTGTCCAAGTGGGAGATTGTTTGGTGTGGAGCCTAATTAGTGTCCAAGTGGGAGATTGTTGGTATGTGGCGACTGATCATGCAAGTATTGTACACTCATAACAAGAAATGGGGTTTGGGGCATCGCCTTGAATTTTTTTCGTTAACATGTCAAGGTTTTTTCCTGTTGACACATCAAGGTTTTTTCCTGTTGACATGTCAAGGTTTTCTCGTTAACACGTCAAATGAAAAAGACCTTGTAAAACCCTAATTCTAGAAGGTTCCAAAAGGCTTGTTATAAGCGGTTGGGATGTATGTTGTGGTATGGTATCTACATCCATGAGATTGTAATCTGTTTTACATTGGATAATAAAATCATTGGATGACTGAGTTTCTATGGATGTAGCCCATATCGGGTGAACCAAAAATATTTTGTGTTGATCTGTTTTGTGTTATTCTTCATTGTTATTTCTAGGTTATTTAATCTGCATATAAGTTTTAATGTTTATTGATCCAATTTTCCTGAACCCTAACAAATTCCTCAAACTAATTTGATGTGAACTCGCCACCTCTATAAAACATTAAACACTTTATTCTAGCATTCATTTCATTTTCAACCATTGACTTGAAAATCTTAAATCTACTAAAAGCTTTTGATTTTTCTTTTAAGAATGTAAGCCATGCCATCTTAGAGAAATCATCAATGAGTATCATGAAATACCTTTTACCTTGAAGACTCTTAGTCCTAGTAGGTTCATAAAAATTAGTATGAATTACTTCTAAAGGTCTTGTGAAAGAATACTCCTTGGTATTGAACCTTATCCTTGTCCACTTTCCAATTTGACATTCTCTATACATGGTGTTTGAAAGTTTTACAACCTTAGGCACATCTCTCACTGGTTGCATGGAGATGATATTCACAAGATTATCAAATTTGATGTGTCCCATACTCTTGTGCCACAACCAAAATTCATTTTTTTCCTAGAATACAACTTCCCCCATTGACACCCTTTAGATTATATAGATTGCTTTCAGTCCTTGACTCTTCTGCCACCAATCTACTAGATTTTATTTTTCTGATTTCACATCCTTGATCATGAAATAAAAGATTATATCCTTTGTTGTAAATTTGACTTACATTGAGAATATTATGCTTGAGACCTTCACCATAGTGAACATCTTTTGTCTTGCATTTTCAATCAATACTTATGGTGCCCTTTCCATAGATCTTTGTTGATGAATTATCTCCAAACTTTACTAATCTCCGAATTATCTCCAAAATTTACTAATCTCCCATTCCACTTAACCGAATTGATGAATTTTCTTTTGTCACCAGTCACATGGCTTGAACAACCATTATCTATCACCTAGATATTTGTTTGTCCTTGAGAGTGAAATTTTGTTTAGACATTCATTGATTTATCAACCTCATTATCCAATTCCTCTCTTTTGGAGGTGTCATTCTCTTCCTCTGCACATTCTAGGTCTTCAAGAGTAGAAACAAGTTCACCTTCAAAATCAACTTCACCTTCTTTTTCATCTATAGTTTTACTTGAACTTCCAGAGATCACAATGGCCAATAATATGGATTATTCTCCATCATCATCTGATGTGCAATGATCTCCTTCATATGTGGAGCAATATTCTTCTTTGTAAAGAAGGTTCCTCTTGAAATTGTTTCTTTTGAACCCTTTTCTTCTATTTTCATTTTCTCCGAAAGGACATTTAGATGCATAATGATAAATTCTTCTATAATTATAATATTTGAAATGCAGTTTACCTTTTTACTTTCTTGATCCCTTTTTTGGCTTCCTCACAAACTTTGCTTCTTCTTCCTCAGAATAACTATGTGAACAAGATGCTTCTTCTTTCTTCATAACTTTGAATGAAATTTATCTTTTGTGTGTACCTTGAACTTCATTTATCATCTCATAGGCTATGAGGGATCTAAGAAACTCTTTTATAGTAAGCTTTGTTAGATATTTGGTTTCCTCAATAGCATACACTTTTGAATCAGACTAGTGGGGGGAGTCCTTAGAAATTTTTTTACAACAACTGAATCAATTATGTCTTCACCAAGTCCTGTGATCCTATTTATTGCTTCATCTCCTCAGAGCAAGTAGCTAGCTATGTTCTCTTCTTTCATCTTTATATTCTCAAACAATGTTTGATACGATTGCAACTTTGCTTTCTTCACACTATCATTCCCTTCAGACATATTTTTGAGCTTATCCAAAATCTCCTTGGAAGTTTTGCATTGCACTATTTTTAAAAAATTAGAATTTTCTAGCCCAATTATGGTAGCATTATTTTCTTTAGCATTGTCCTCATGAGCCTTCTTTGCATTAGCGTCAGTAATAGATGAGAAGGTTTAGTATAATCATCCTTGGAAACTCTCCAAACATCATAACCTAGTGAGGAGAGATAGGCATCCATCCTCACACTCTAGAATGAATAGTTTTTCCATCAAAATAGCAATGCCTTAGAAGAGGACTCCTAGCCATGTGTTCTAAACCAAGATCTACCTTCAACTATTAGGCTACACCAAGGAACTCAACTCTGATACAATTTGTTAGAACACATAGATATACTAAGAGGGGAGTGAATCAGTATATCCTACAAATTAATCCAAATCAATTTTAACAATTAAAACTTATTACTGCCTTAACAAAATAGAACATTCAAAGCACAAGTACACAACCATAACAAATTTACGTGGAAAACCCAACAATGGAAAAACCACAATGGGAAAGTTGCTTGGAGCTACTATCCAAATCTAGCCTCATAAAATGAAATAAGATTTACAACACAATTTTATGGATTCAACCAAATGAATTATATAACTCCTTGTCAATTACAACACTTATAGGAAGAGGCTACAACCTCAACATACAACACTTGATGAATCAAATGATCAACTACCTCCACATCACTTCTACTACCTCTAGCTAACTACCTTCATAACACTTTCACTTTTCTACCTTTAGATAATTGCTTCTAATATTCTTTCTTCACCACATACATTTTTGGCAGATGGTCATGCTCCCCTCAGGATTCATGACAAGGGAATCACCACCTCCTATGAGATCTATATCTCCACCATTTATATCAGGCATTGATAGATTGATATTTTGATGCAACAATAAGTGTGAGCTAATAATTGGTATCAGAGCATTGGGCTATGAGTTTGAATCCCATCGAGTAACACTAAGGGGGATATTGTTGCCCTTGGGATTTGTGAGAAGGGACTAACCACCACCAATGAGATCCATATCTCTACTATTTGTATCGGGCATTGATAGATCGATATAAATTTTGACACAATGACAAATATGGGCGAACATACACTTTCTTACACATACATACTCTACTAAATTTATCTCACTTCCTTTAGCACAAACACATATACTTCTACTTTTCTCTCACTTTCTTTAGCACTCTTCAAATACTCCTTCACACATTCATACAAATTCTTCTTCCGTCAGCTTATTGCTTTTGACATTTATCGTGCTCTTTAGCACATTAAACACTCACACTTCACCAACTCAATCACACACTTGATCCTTCATTTATACTTTTGCAAGGTTCAAAAATTTTCTCCTTATCAACCAAACTAAAATGTATAAACATGAAACGTGCAACGACCATAATGAGTCGGCTCTAAATCATCCACAGGAAAGGGAAATTGAATGTGGTCCAAGCTAGGAGATAAGAAGGGCCTATTTTACATCTACACATGATACCATGCTAGCACACACAACAAAAACTTGGCACAAACACCTAAAACTACCAAGTCAGACCAACAAACACTCAACCCTACAAATATTAACTCTGAACCATGAGCAGTGTCAAAGAGACTAGATAACATCATGCAAATCACATTACAAGCATTAAAATATATTCAAAATTATTTCCATGCCCTCCTAATTTTACAACTTCACTCAACATTAAGTTGATGCAAGTAAATAGACACACAACTAGTATCTTTTGCAAACCTAGACGAAAACAGTGTTGAGATAGAACATGGAAAACCCAACGTGTGATACACCACATCATTTGAAACATAAAATGAGGAAACAGATAGACACATTGAGCTCATCCTCCAAACCGTAAGACCAAACCATCAAATGTAAAGAAATATGGAGCTTTTTTTTTAACCTTCTTGATTGCAACAACACAGTCTTCCCTCTGCTAGCTCTAAAAACATTTTTGGTAACACTTGAGCTCTAAAATTAGGAACATACACACTGTACATCTACATTTGAAATCCTTCCAAATCACAAGGAAATGTCTTTAAATGCAAAGGAATGTAGAGAATTCTCCAAAGCATCTACAACACAACATCTTAGGCAACTATCTGCAAGAGAATATGTTATACATTTTACATCAACAGATAGTGAATACAACATTCACAACATTCATGAGCAACAAGCAATATAGGACAACTATTATATCATTCTCATGACATCCATTATCATACATCTAACCATACTGATTGTAGCATATGCAACCATCTACTCACTACTAGTCTATTGGCATCATAGAAAATACCAACAACAATCTCCATTCTATAGACGCCAATGACAACATCGGCAACAACCTTGCAACATTTATGATATAAATATTCTTTCATTAACTAACTTTGTTTGATTTTAGAATCTTTTACTTCATCCACCGGTTAACCCAGTCTTCAAATGAAAAATTTGTGTGCAAAATTATCAATCATTTTAATTAAATAATTTAATATTGTCTCTTCATCAATTGAGTTGACTCCTTAATCAGTTCAATTAATTGAAATATTTATTATTATCCTCATATTTAGTTTATTTTTTCCTCAAAAATTCTATAAATATAGTCTTTTCTTCATCAATCTCATATCTCATATTCTATGCAAATCAACTTTGTCAAAATATGTAATCAGTCAAAATAAATCAATTATCAATTAAGTCTACTATTATGCTACTAAGATTTAGCATCTGTATCCAAACAAGTGAAATCAACATCATTAGTTTGAGGCTTTTAGTGGGATCAATAAAATAAAAATTTAGATTTAATTTGTTTTTTATGATTTTGAGTCTTTTATTTTCTTATTTTTCTAACTTCAATGCATACAGACAAAGACTAAGTAAATATCAATAGTGAATGTCCAAACCCTAATATAGATAAATAAAGACAAAAAAAAGGTGGATAAAAACACTAATAAAAAATGAGATCGAGCATAAACTATTATAAAAATGTACATACTAAAACCCATTGTAGAATGGTGCAGGGGCATCAGGGCCTCAGAAGCACTTCTTTTTGTCATTTTGAGTTTTAGGTTGTTTTGTGTGTTTTGAAGTTTCATAAGGTCATTTATGACTATGTGTGATCATGTAACCCATTTTGGAGTAATTATAGGGTTGTTGGTTTAAAAGTGCAAAAAAGTTGCCAAATGTGCAAAAGTTGTCATGCAATTTTTGGTAAGTTATCAAAAAATCAAGAAATTGTTACAAACAAAGAAAGTAATGACAATTAAAGTAGTTGCAATTTATTGGTAATGTATGTATACACTTTCCAAATTCGAGCGAAGAGTTGTGAAACTAATTTTTGTAGTTTGGTGAATGAAAACAAGTCGGTTTTTGTGTTTTCTTAACATCCCAATCTGTTCTGCTTTCTTGTATGGCCTATATGACCCATGTAGTGATCTGAAAGCTATTGGATTTATCAAGCCATGAATATACTTTATTTTTGTTTTGATTTCATCACTTTTGGCCTAGTTTAGTGAAAGTTATTATGTTTTTATTGAAGACTGGTAAAACCCTACCTAGGCTAACCAGTGAGCACAAAAATTGGTGTAAATTGGTCTCACACTGGTGGAAAAATCCCACAATGGGTAGAGAGACCTGTATATATGTGTTTTATCATTTTCCAAACTTGCAGGGGCTCAAGGTGAAGGTTGCATGTGCTTCTAATGGACAGTAAGTATGATATTTTGTATGTATTAGACTGTAAGGGTTGTGAAAATTAGTTGTATGGCATCAAAAGAAAGATTGATGTGTTTTGTGTTTGGAGGTGGTGTGGAGAGTTTGAATGGAGGTATTATAGACATTTTCTATGTGTTGGTGATCTTTGGTAGCAATTACATGAAAACATTATAAAGATTGTCCTATAAGCACTGTGTATGGTAGTGAGAGCAATATTGGGGTTCAATCAAATTTGAGTTCCAAGTGTTGTGTGGAAACCTTTAAAAATACATGGAAGCACTTAGGTTATAAGGTTTAAATTGTTCTTAATGAATGTATGGGTGTTAGAAGCCTTTAATTTTTTTTGGCCTTGAACCATTGAGGTTGCCTCTACTAGGTGCAACATACAAGATTGTAAACCTGTGAGTTGTTGTGTTGTAGGGTCACCTCATTAGGTTGTCCAAGATCATGTTCAAAGATATTTTAAGCCTCAAGAGAAAGTCAATAATTGTGACAAGGTGCACTAAGATGCCCCATATGTTGTTTCCCATGAAGTTCTTAAGGGAAATCTTTGAGTTAGTCAAGTTTTGCTAAACTTTGTCCTTCCTTTGCATCAAATTGGTATTAGAGCAAGGAAGATCAGTAAAGAGTTACAAATAAGTTGATTTTAAGTCAAGCCAAGATTCCTCCAAAGTTGAATATGGAAAGAATAATCAGAGAGGTGAAAGAATCTCTTGCCCTAGAATTAAGAGCCATAAAGTAAAGCCTTAATGTAAGACTCACATCAGTTGAGACCAACCAGAGAAGAGGAGTGGTCATAGGAGATTTGAGTGACCAAGAAGAAGAAGAAGTTGGAGAAGAAGAAGAACATGAAGAAGAAAGAGATGTTGAAGAGAAGAGGTTGGAGAGATTTCTAAAGGAAGCTATGAATGATGGTTCCAAGGTAAAAATAGAACTTCCAATATATTCAAGAAGTATGAATGGAGAAGAACTCCTAGATTGGATATGAGAATTAGACAAGTATTTTGAGCTTGAAGAGATACCTGAGGGGAAACAAGTGAAATTGGTAAGAAAAAAACTAAGAGGACATGCATCCCTATGGTGGAATTATGTATAAGAAGAGAGGAAAAATAAAGGCAAAGAAAAAATTGTATCTTGGGATAGAATGGTTGCAAAATTGAAAGGTAAATTCCTACCTAGTGATTATGCTACTCAACTATATAGAAGGTTGCAAAATTTGAAGTGAAAAGACATGGATGTGAAGACCTACGCATAAGAGTTCTACAAACTAAGCATTAGGTTAGGCCACATGGAAGAAGATGTTGACAAAGTTGCAAGGTATTTGAATGGGATAAAGTATAGCCTACAAGATGAACTCAGTCTCACAAGCCCAAGAACTGTAGAAGAGTGCTATCAATTGGCCATAAAGGTTGAAGACAAGTTGAAAAGGACGCAAGAAAAGAAAAGTAGAGGTAGGGGAGGGAAAAATTTTAGAGGAAGAGGGACTTTTGCTGGTAGAGGATAAACACAAAGGTCTCAAGGAGAGACAACTCACAAGAACAAACATCAGATTCAAAGGGAAGCTTTAGAGGAAGAAGACCAAATTTTAGAGGCAAATTTAGCAATAGAGGAGGCTCAAGTGGATTCACTGGAAATTTTTACAAATGCAATAAATTTTCAGGCCACCAAGCATGGCAGGGCCCTAAGGAGCAACCATCTACTTCTTTTAAAGGTCAGAGGAGAAATCAAATTGCACAAGGTGGGGATGATGCTAAAAGTGTTAATTTACCATCACAAAATGTAGAACTAGAAGTTGGAGAGTCCTTATTGATGAGGATAACCTTGATCAGAGTTCCCATGGAGAAGGAACCACCTCAAATAAATTCACTCTTCAGGACTATATGCAAATTCCAAGGTAAATGTTGCAAAGTTGTTATTGATTATGGAAGTATTGAAAATTTGGTTTCCTTTGAAATGGTAGAGAAGTTAGAGTTGCAAATATTGCCTCATGCCACTCCATACAAGGTTTATTGGTTAAACAAAGGGCAACAAGTGTTAGTGAATGAACAAACTTGGGTAGAATTCCATATAGGGGGTTATAAGTGCAAGGTCTTGTGTGACATCATCCCTATGGATGTTTGTAATGTGCTTCTTGGTAGACCATGGAAATATGATAGAAATACCAAGCATGATGGTAGAAAGAACACATATGTCACAGAGAAGTATGGAGTCTCATATACCCTAACACCATTGAAAGATGAGGATAAAACACCACAAGTGGAATCCAATGTGATGTTGGTAGGAGAGAAGGAGTTCATAAAGGCCATGGAAGAGGAGAAGATGGGTTTTTCCATGATAGTCAAGCCTAGGTTTGTTGGGATAGCAACAAAGAAAGAAGCGTTTCCTTTGGAAATTCAAAACTTGCTAAAGAAGTATGTTGATATAGTAGTGGATGAAATCCCAAACACATAGCCTCTTATGAGGGATATTAGTCACCACATTGATTTCATACCAGGGGCTAGCTTACCTAATGAGGAAGCATATAAGATGACATCACAATAGAATGAGGAGATTAAGAGACAAGTTCAATAATTGCTTGATAAGGGGCTAATCAAAGAAAGCCTTAGTCCTTGTTTGGTTCCCATTGTCCTAGCACCAAAGAAGGGAGGTGAATGGAGGATGTGCATTGATTCTAGGTCCATCAATAAGATTACAATTAGATATAGATTCCCCATTCCACAGATGGAAGACTTGATGGATTGTCTAGGTGGAGCATGCTACTTTTCCAAAATAGACCTCAAGAGTGGATATCACTAAATTAGGATCAAACCAGGGGATGAATGGAAGAAAAAATTTAAGAAAAATGAAGGGATTTATGAGTATCTTGTAATTCCTTTTGGTATCTCAAATGCACCTGACATCTTCATGAGGTTGATGAATGAAGTTCTCAAACCTTTCATTGGTAAGTTTGTAGTGGTTTATCTTGATAACATTCTTGTTTTCTGTAAAACTAAGCAAGAGCATTTGCAACATTTGGATTTAGTTTTAAGAAGATTGAATGAGGAGAAGATAATGGTTAATTTAAAGAAATGTCAGTTTTTGAAGATAGAATTGGTATATCTTGGTTTTGTGATCACAAAAGGCACCTTGAAAATGGATCCAAGCAAGGTTGAAACTATTCTATGTTGGCCTCCACCGAAATCAGTTGTTGAGGTAAGAAGTTTCCATGGTTTGAAAAGTTTTTATAGGAAGTTCATTAAGGGTTTCAGTCATGTTTGTGCTTCAATCATTGATACCATAAAGGGGGATAAGAGGAAAAAGTTTGGTTGGACTAGTAAAGTTGAAAAGAGTTTTGAGTATTTGAAAAAGAGTGTAGCAAAGCAACCCATATTAGCCTTACCATATTTTAATAAGGTTTTTACTATTGAGTTTGATGCAAGTGTCTATGCCATAGGGGTGATGTTGAGTCTAGAGGGAAGACCCATAGCCTTCTTTAGTGAAAAACTTAATGAAGCTAAGAAGAAATACTCTTCCTATGACCTAGAGATGTATGCTTTTGTTCAGTCCTTGAAAAATGGGAGACATTACCTACTTCCCAAAGAGTTCATAGTCTATACTGATAACCATGCCCTCCAATTTTTGAATAGTCAAGAAAAACTCAATCATAGGCATGTTAAATGGGTGGAATATTTGCAAGGTTTTACTTTCACCATTAAATATAAGAAGGGGCAGTCCAATAAACTAGAAAATGCTTTGAGTAGAAGGGCTCCAATAGTGCAAGAAATTTAGTTGCAAAGCATGGGAGTTGAATCCTTGAAAGCTATGTATCTTGAATATGCATATTTCATTGGAATATATGCATGTTGTAAGCAGCCTTGTAGCAACAATAATGATAAGTGGGTTGATTTTCAGATTCAATATGGTTTATTGTTCAAGGGAGAAAAAATTTGTGTCCCTAAGTGTTCAATGAGAGATAATTTGATAAAAAGGAAGCATAGTGGTAGTCTTTTTGGTCATTTTGGTCTTGATAAGACCATGGAGTAGCTAAAAAGACACTATTTTTGGCCTAACATGCAAACTGATGTAAGGAAATTTGGTGAGAAATGTGCTATTTGTTAAAATTCAAAAGGGAGTAGCACAAATACAAGTTTGTATCAGCCTCTTCCTATTCCAAATAGGCCTTGGGAGTCTATAATTATGGATTTTGTAATGGGTTTACCAAAAACACCTAGAGGTTTTGATTCCATCTATGTTGTAGTAGACCGGTTCTCCAAGATGGCACATTTCGTCCCATGTAAGAGCACAAAGGATTCCTCTCATGTTGTAGGTTTGTTCTTCAAGGAAGTGGTAAAGATTCATGGTTTACCTTTGAGTATTGTTTCAGATAGAGATAGTAAGTTTGTTGGGCATTTTTGGAGAACTTTGTGGAAGAAACTTGGCACTCACCTTAGTTTTAGCTTCCCATCACCCTCAAACTAATGGGTAGACTAAAGTGGTTAATAGGAGCCTTGGTAACCTCTTAAGATGTCTTAAAAAAGAGCATTATACTCAATGGGATTTGATCTTGCCTTAGATAAAATTTGCATATAATGATTTAGTGAATAGAAGCGTGGGTATGAGTCCTTTTGAAGATGTTTATGGTTTGTAGCCTAGAGGGGACTTTTAATTGAGGGATATTGGTGGAATGGAGATGATGAGTACTAAAGGTGAGCAATTTTTTGTGGCTATGAAGGAGATTCACCAACAGGTCAAGGATCACCTACAAAGAAGTGTGGACAAATATAAACAAGCTAATATGAAGAAGAGAGAAGTCCATTTCAAGGTTGGAGATTTAGTTCTAGCTCATCTAAGAAAGAAGATATTTCCTAAGGGCCAATACTCTAAATTGTAGATGAAGAAGATTGGTCCTTGCAAGGTTGTTCACAAGTTTGGTCCCAATGCATATGAGATTGAATTACCAAGTGGGATTGGCATTTCACCTATATTTAATGTATCTAACTAGTACCCTTTCAAAGGGGATGTTGTTTTAGGTAATGAAGCAGGTTCCCAATCATTTGAAGATAAATAATGGATCCAATACCTTCCTCCTAGCAAACCTCTAGAGTTAGAGTGCATCCTTGATACAAAGGAACTCAAGAAGACAAGGAACACAACTTATCTTTAATACTTGGTCAAGTGGAGGGGTCTTCCTATGCAAGATGCTACTTGGATGTTTGATGTTGATATTATCAAGCATGGATGTATTGTTTTAGACCTGCACTCAAGTGGGACTTGAGTTTTTCTTCCCCTTGGGTGTATGGTGTAGGGGCATTAGGGCCTCAAAAGCATTTCTTTTTGTCTTTTTGGGTTTTAGGTTGTTTTGTGTGTTTTGAAGTTTCCTAAGTTCATTTATGACCATGTGTGATCATGTAATCCATTTTAGAGTGCTTATAGGGTCATTGTTTTAAAAGTGCAAAAAAATTGCCAAATGTGCAAAAGTTGTCATGCAATTTTTTGTAAGGTGTCAAAAAAATCAAGAAACTATTACAAACAAATAAATTTTAACAACCAAAAGCAGTTGCAATTGATTGGTAATGTATGTATACACCTTCCAAAGTTGAATGGAGAGTTGTGAAACTAATTTTTGTAGTTTGGTGAATGAAAACAAGTTGATTTTTGTGTTTTCCTAATGTCCTAATCTGTTATGCTTTCGTGTATGACCTGTACAGCCCATATAGTGATATGAAAGCTATTATATTTTATCAAGCCATGAATCTACTTTATTTTGGTTTTGATTTCATCAATTTTGGTCTAGTTTAGTGAAAGTTATTGTGTTTTTATTGAAGACTAATAAAACCCTACCTAGGGTAACCAGTGAGCACAAAAATGGTGTAAATTGGTCTCCCACCAGTGGAAAAATCACATAATGGGTGGAGAGACCTGTATATATGTGTTTTATCATTTTCCAAATTTGCAAGGGCTCAAGATGAAGGTTGCACATGCTACTAATGGATAGTAAGTCTGATATTTTGTATGTATCAGACTGTAAGGGTTGTGAAAAGTAGTTGTATGCCATCAAAAGCAAGATTGATGTGTTTTGTGTTTGGAGATAGTGTGGAGAGTGTGAATGGAGGTCTTATAGACTATTTCTATGTGTTGGTGATCTTTGGTAGCAATTACATGAAAAAATATAAAGATTGTCCTATAAGGACTGTGTATGGCAATGAGAGCAATTTTGAGGGTCAATCAAATTTGAGTTCCTTGTTGTCTAGAAACCTTTAAATCTGCATGGAAGCACTTAGGTTATAAGGTGTAAATTATTCTTGATGAGTGGATGGGTGTTAGAAGCCTTTACTTTTATTTGGCCTTGAACCATTGAAGTTGCCTCTAATAGGTGCAACATACAAGATTATAAACCTGTGAGTTGTTGTTGTGTTGCAGGGTCACCTCATTGGGTTGTCCATGATCATGTTCAAAGATATTTTAAGCCTTAAGAGCAAGTCAATAATTGTGACAAGGTACACTAAGATGCCCCATATGTTACTGCCCAAGAAGTTCTTAAGGGAATTCTTTGAGTTAGTCAAGTTTTGCTCAAGTTTGTCCTTGCTCTGCATCATAGAAGCAATAAATCCTAGGAGGATTAAGATTAATTTGGTCACCAAAAATGTAATTAAAAATAAACCATTTACATAAATGACCCAACTACAATTAATTTAATCACAGTGATAAATAAATTTGGCCTACAACAATGAGTAGGCACCAATATCAAATGCTATGATAAATATTAATTTAAATGTACTTATCTCTACTTCTAATTGTAGACACATAAAAATGACCTAGGCCTGCAAGCTCTATTTTCACCATATTTCTTCTTGACATAATTGAAATATTTAATTATTTCCTTGGTCCACTTTCAACTATTAATTAAATAATTCATAATTATTTAATTAATTCATGTCTTTATTCCTCTTGATTATTTAAATAAATAAATTTTATTTATTTTATTTATTTAAATGTGTCACTAATTGTCTAATGTCTTTCCATAATTAAATAAATTCATAAATTTATTTAATTATCTTTGTCCACTAATTCCTCCTTATTATTTAAATAGATAAATTTTATTTATTTATTTAAATGTCATTAATTCTTAAAAGTCTTCTTATAATTAAATGAATTCTTTAATTTATTTAATTATTGTCCACCTTGACATTTTTCCCAAATGGTCCCACTTTCTAATTTCCCTCTTTTAATAAATAATGCAAATTAATTATTTATTGTCACATGACCCCACCTTTTGAATTAAATTAATTTTTAATTCAAAATAGCCTTTTTCCTTCATAAATCAAGTAATTTCTAATATTATTGATTTTCCAACTCTCTCTTTTTGTGTCATTCTTATCTCCTTGTCACATGCATTGTCAACCCTTGATTTGATTTTCTCAAATTGAATCTTGTCCACTCATTTCAAATTTGACCTAATGTTGCCCTAACCCTAATTGTGGGTTGTCACATTGAATCTTGTCCATTGATTCTAGGGCATTTGTCAATCTTCAATCTTAGCCATTCATTCAAAATTGCATTTTCTATAAAATGATAATTTTGGTCTCATTTGCACATCTCATGCAATCTTGTTATCATCTTGCAATCTTGTCATTTCATGCTCTTTCAATTTCATGTCATTGTAGCTCTTGTCTTAGGCATACTTCATCATTCTTCGAATTTTAGCATACTTTAGTCATAGTTTAGAGTTTCTTACTAGTTGCATAGCTACATAGTATTGCATTTTGTCATCAAATCCTTCAACATTTGCTTTGGTCTTGGCATTGCCACATATTGCTCACACAAAATCTTAGGGAAAACTTCATATTGCAACAAATAGAGAAGGTGTAATGGAGTTCAATCATGGAGGTTGAAGACTCAAGGTGATATCTCTCTTTGTTTTTCATGTTTTCCTCCTTTGTGCTTCATTATTACTTTGGGTTTTGATTTATTTAGCTTGTAATTTGCTAACCTAGAAATTTACCATAGTTACATTGGTGAACCTGATGCCAAAATCACGTTTTTTTTTCCATATGATTTTTTTTGTTTTTTGTAGGTACAAGTACAGAAAGCCACATTCATAGTTTCCAGAACCACAATCGATGCATCGCAATGCATTCGACAAGTAGAATGATGCATCCACAGACTCAAACCGCATTTGTTATCCGTAGAGATGCATTCACTAAGAATATGACACATTCGCCATCCAAAGTGATGCATCTGTAGACTGTGATGCATCTATTCTGCATATTGAACCATTCTCCTAGAAAACTCCAACATATAGACTTGAGCCGCATTTGTTGTGCAGAGTGACGCATTCGCTCTATGCATTTGTCTAGTAAATTTTTGCTTTCGGTTTTTTCCAGAATTTTCCTAATTTCTCATTCCAATCTAGTAGTGTAGGGGTTTTTTTGGTTACTAATCTACTATTGCAGCATGTGGCTTTGAATTTTTGTGGGTTTAAGGCATCTTTTTGAGACTACTAACAAGTGGTTTTGTAGGTTCAAATGTCCAAGGATTTTTGTTTTTGAAAACATCTTGTGTTTGTCTTAGATTAGAAACCACTTCCATTGGTACTCTAAAAGGAATATTTGCTTGTCTCACTTAGGCTTAATTAGGAGGTTTAAAGAACTTTGCTTGATTGTGCTTGAAGGTGGTAGGTGATTATGCTCTCACCTTGTGCAAACTAGGTGATCAAAAAACTAGACCCATCTATTTTATGTTTTTGAACCTTAGATGGGCTTGCCTCGAAAGAGGGAATGACTCTAACTAGTTTTTCACTTGGGCCAGCATATAAAAGGATGAGTCTAAATTGTCAAGTCCTCATGGTATGTAGGCCTTAGTCGTGTAGTGCCTTTCAAAAATAGGTAGAAGATCCCCTAGTAGATTGGTTAAAGCTTTAAGTGGCTTGATATATGCTCGTGAGGTGTCATGTCCCTAAGTATTCACTAGAACCCTTTTGTGTAGTGGCTAAAATCCCTTCTATTTGCTAGCACAACAACAGTCATTGTGAAGGCATCTACATTCTCACAGTTCTTAGTAGAGGTGATCAACCCGCCATGGCATATTTATGGGGGTTGGAAGCTTGGTTGACTGAAGAAGTGAGTGCAATGTAAGGGGGAGCCCGTGTGGCCAAGCTTCTAGATTCATCCGCTAAGAATAAGTGTGGTTGGGGAAACCCACATGGAATCTAGCAAATATTGTCCTTGCCTAACCTAGGGTTGTACTTGTCTTCTTTGTGCATGATCAAGAAAAAATATTGTGTTTGCCAAGTGTTTTTTGAAACATTCAAACAAACAAACACCATTTCACAGATCTGGAAATAAACATTCAACTTGAGACATTTTCAAAATCTTTCCAAAAATTGCAAACAAACTTGACTTATTCTTCCTACAACACATCTATTGAAACACATTCATTTTTCTTCACCGCATTTGCTTTGTTAAGCCACATTTTCTATTCTTGGTGATGCATTTTCCTATCTTGAACTGCATTCACTTACGAAAACATTGCAATTTCTTTTCTGAGTCACATTTGCTATCTGTAAAACCACATTCATTGAAACTATGACACATCTGCCAAATTGCAATGCATTCACAACCTGGAACGATGCATTTTCCTGGAAAAATATAGAACAATGTTATAGCTAAAGACCCGAGACCAAAATTGTCCAATCTATCATTAAACATCTTTTTCCAGTAGCCTCTGTCAAAAACCAGAAAGAAAATTGCTCAAATCTTCCATCATTTGCATCTTAAGCTTGCATTTACCCACAGGTTTAACTTTGCAAATTTTAGTTGCATCCTTTAGAGTCCATCATCTTCATTTTACTCATAAACCAGTCCTTAGGTCCTCATTTCATTTGCATATTTTGGCTTAGGAAACCTTACCATACTTTTCAAAATCATTTCCTTCAAGAGTAGGTGGTCATTGGACTTAGTCAACATAATTTCTTTTAGTCATTGTCCTTTTTTGTGAGACTTTCCAACTCAAAAGTCTATTTAGGAAACCTCACCTTGTCATCTTGTCATATTGTCCTTTAATCACATTAGTAAGTCCTTTTGATGACCCAAATTGAGACATAGATCAAGCTTAGGGTGGTTGAGTAACCTTCTTCCAAGTCATTTATACCTTTGCATTTGCATACCTTAGGGCATTCAAGTCATCTTAGTCCTCATTTTACATACCTTATTCCTAAAAATTAAGAAAATAGTCCTTATTGTTCTTTGGCATTTGTCATTTCGTTTAAGCAACATTGTCATATTGCATTTCCATTCCTTATAATCAAAAATTCAAAAACATAGTTTGCACTTGCATCCCTTATTCAAAAAATCCCAAAAACATAGTGTCATATAGTTGTCATTTTCATCCTCTTCCTAATTTGAGCAACTTCTTATATGGTTGAGACTAGCCTTCAAAGAAAAAGAAGACAACTGGCTAATTTTGAACAAGACAACAACTTTCCAATGACATGAATCAAGACACATCCTTTATCAAAACTTTCAGCAAAATGAACATGTCATCTTCGTCACATAACCCTTTTGAATCATTCATGCATAGAGATGAACATGGACATGTGTTTATGGAAGACTTAGAAGTAGTAGCGCAAAATACTGACGTAGCCTCTTTTGTGGAAGACTTAGTATTACATGACCCACAAAGATATTTAGCCATGCTCTTGGACCAAGGGGTTAAATTACCACATGGCTTTGACATTAATACTTTGAGACCAACCTCTCCTGATTGCAATACCAACAACAACAATACAAACAACATGTCATACACTAGTCAACCTAAAAACAATGCAAGCAATGCTTTCGTTGATTCCACCTCACAAATTTCCACAAGCACTATTAATGTCACCTCTAATGACACAACCAATCAAAACAATTCTAATTCAATCAATGCAACATCTGTTGGAGGGACACCAACTATGTCACAATCAATTCCAAGAATGTCAATGACATTCTCACAATCAGTTGGAGCTACTTTTGGATCCTCATCAATGGGGGAAAGTTCTTCAAACCCTCTATTTGGAGCTTCATCTAGCACCATGGGAGCATCATCATCAAATCCTTTCATTGGGTCTTCATTCAATCCATTTGGATGAAGTAAATGACGTATCTTTATTCGAGAACCACAACCAAATGTCAACACATCGTCACAAATTAATAACAATACTTCCCAAGGTCAAAACACCATCATTCCTCATGGAAAATTTCACCAATTTGGACAAGGAAATTAGAATACACAGCATATGACCTCATTTGGACACCAAAATATTCAAGGCCAACACATTCTGCAAATATCGACTAATATGGCTTGAGGGCACATACCTACATATGCATCACACATCCATACCCATTAAGATGTCCCTAACCAAAACTTGCAATACCAACAACATTCAAATCAAAACACATCATACATCTCACAACAACACATCCCACAACAAAATCAAAACATCTCTTTGCAACAAATGGGGACACATGGAATACCTATCACTCCCATGTGTGATGCAAAAAACAAGCCTATAATCGATGCCTTGACTGCATAAGTGGAAAACTTGCAAAAAACAATAGAGACTATGCAAATGTCCAACAAAAAGTCACACATGCCATATGACCTATGTCAATATCCTTTTGATACAAATATATACATGCCACCATTGCCTCCTGGGTATGGGGCACCAAATTTCACTAAATACAAGGGCAAGACAAACCCCATTGAACACGTTCAAGAATTCACAACCAATTGTGTGGATATTGCCTATGAACATACCTACTTGATGAGAATCTTCCCTAAGAGTCTTGTAGGCCCCACACTTGAATGAATTTCCACTTTACAAAAGGGAATAAAATCATGAGATGAACTTGCAGACAAATTCATGCAAAATTATGCATATAACATTGACACAGACACCTCCATTACCAATTTATGCACACTTACACAAGAAGACGCTGGTGAAACTTTTATCCCATTCTTCCAAAGATGGATAAGTCTAGCCAGTTGTTGCCACATTGACATACCTGAGAAAGAAAAGGTCGACATGTTTTTTCAAATACTACTAGGACCATTGAAATATGGCTTGCAAGTTCACTGTTGCACAACCTTCAAAGACTTAGTCGAAAAGGGTCTCCAACTTGAGAAGGCCCTTGTTGCTAAAAGAGAACTAAAATATGGCCCTAAAAACATGAACACAAATCCACCTGCAGAAAATAATAAATACTGGGTCAAGAATAAACACATTACCAATGATGGCATTGTTGATGCTAAGATGGAAAACACAATGGGTCCAGTGCTTACCCTTAAAGGAGCTCAACCAAAAAATAGATCAAGGACTACAATGACACCTCCTACCAATGTCATTCAAAATAACCAAAACAGTCAAAATAGTAAAAGTCAAGGACAACCCCATCAGACAAGGAAATTCCCAAGAAGATGTACATACAATGCCTTGGGGGAACCAATCGAAGACGTCCTTAAGAAGCTCCTTCAAAACGGTCTCATCACACTAGAGGATCCTAAACCATATGACCTAGGAAAATTTAAACCATCATGGTGGGATGACAACACTTTTTGTGATTATCACCTAGCTAAAGGGCATAAGACCTCCTCTTGTCGACAAATAAGAAATATTGTACAAGACCTCATTGAAAATCACACAATTAAATTGGGTGGGCCACAATTTACATCAAACACAAACCATACTATTCACAAAAACCCACTGCAAGACCATGGTTCAAATAATCCTTCCTCGTCAAGTCCTAAGACAAATAATAATTGTGGTAACTATACCTATATTGCATTTGACAATTCAGGAGGAACTTTTATCAACCATGTCCGAACTGATGATGAATATGTCAATACCATAATTGTCAAAAGAGCACCTAAATGCAATGTCACTACTCATGGTGGAAAAGTCACCATAGTAGGTCCTCGTCCTCCTCGACAACCGAAAATTACAATACTTGGTCCATCCACTAAGAAATCACAATCAGGCCCATTTTCCAAGCAGTCGCAACCTAAGGGATAGTTTAACCTCATTGATCAACTAGGTAAAATCCCTGTGCAGATTTCCATACTCAATCTACTTTGCATTTCTCCTGCACATAAATCTATACTTGACAAAACCTTGCAAGAGTCCTCTATCCCTCAAGATAGTGATGTCAACTAGTTTGAAGCCATGGTGGGATACCTCACTACACCCCACCATCTAACATTTTCAGATCAAGATTATTCATCACCAAACTCCAATCATAATGACACACTACACATTGAAGTCTTGATCCATAAGCATAAGGTCAGACAAGTTTTAGTAGATGGTAGAGCAGGACTGAACATATGTTCCTTCAAACTGGTTAAGGATCTAGTATTTTTCGTTGCTTGTGTAGATGCTACAAAGAGCAAAGTTATAAAGGCATATGATGATGAAGAACGTTCCTCTCGAGGTGTTATCATTCTTCCTATTAGAGTTGGGCCAGTCATTGTAGACACAACTTTCCAAGTCTTGGATCCTTAATTACCCTATAACATCTTGCTTGGCCGACCTTAGATTCATGCCCTCAAAGTTGTTCCATCCACCTACCACCAATGCCTGAAGTTTCCATTTGATGGCTTGGAAATCACCATATATGGAGACCCCGATCCTTTTCAGTATTGCACCAATCTCAGGGGTATTTCAGATAATCAAGTTCCCATCAACTGAGAAGCTCCAAGCTCCTCTTTTTCCAAATTCATTGACCCATCCAAACTTGCCTCATCTTCCATGTCTTCTGCCACACCATCATCCTCTTCCCTTCCTTAGGTTGAGTCCAATGTCAAGATCAAGGACCTAGGCTATGGGGAATTTAAATTAAGTACAACCTACTGCATCACCAAAATTCCCAAGTCTCCTAAGGTCTATGGTCGTCCTTGGTTTAGAATGGAACCTAAGGAAAATTTTAGGGTTCCTCCATCACACATTTTTATTAAATGGGGTGAAATGAGCAAAGAAGACATTGAGGATATATCAACATGGATTTATAAGAACCCCAAAGATCTATCCCCATTACCAGTTCAGTTATATGGGAAAGGCTATGATATAATGAAGGAAAAAGGCTATGATGGAACTAGTGGCCTTGGCAGAAATAAAATTGGAATGTGAGAACCCATAATGCCTCCCCGAAGACCAAAACTTCTTGGGTTAGGGTATGGACTACCCGAAAATGATGATCGAGGTACCAATTTACTTTTGAGTGAGAGCATGAATGCTTCAGAAAGTGTCAAGACTATTGCGGAATCCCTTACCAGAACTGACTCCCATGAATGGGAATTTGGCTCCCAATGATCCCTAAGAGATTGTTGTCTTGATGAATCATTCCTTGAACTTGGAGAAATTACTTCTAAAGAAAGATTTTGGAAAATGTTTAAGATTGACCTAGCATAGAATAATGAAAATCCTAAGATCCCAAAGAAACGAGAAGACTAGGATAGACTCTTTTGCCCAAGGAACAATGAAAAGTTGAATCATCTTCTAGTCCTATTAGCCATAACCCCAACATACCTGTCCAGCCATCTGACAATAACAACCATCATTTGAATTCATCTAAATTTCCACATGACACTACTAACCCCAATGATAGTCTTGTTTTCCCTTATTTTGACAATGAGTATGAATCAAGTGAAGGATAATATTGGATAGAATCCAACTAGGAGTTAAATGATGACAATTTTATCTTTAACCTATATGAATCCATCTGCATTCTTTCTGCATCCTCCCCACCATTCACCAATAATTATGATGGTATTTCCTTAGGCTACCCATAACTAATTGATTGGGATCAACAAGGCCCACCAATTATGGACATATTTCAAAATGATGATGCCATTACATAATTTATGGGATTACGTGAGGGCATACCAAGTGGAGATCACAAGGCTAGATTTTTCATAGACTTATATTGTGTAACTTACTCTAGGGAGACTATTCCATCCTCTAGTCACAAAATGGAAAATAAAAATAAAACAAAAAATGACACGTCTTTAGGTGAAAACCGAAAGGAACCTTCTGACGATAAAAAAAGTAAAAATAAAGGATGTATCTGCTGGTGAAAACCTATCTGAGGCACCCAAAGATGGAGGAATGGAATTTCTCCCTGTGACTCAGGAGAGCTCAAAAATTCTCATAGAGGATACAATGGAATTCAACATATCTACAATAGAAGATCCTAAAATTGTCCTCTTTGGGACATCCTTGACAGAAGAAAAGAAACCCGAATTTCATAAATTCCTTTCAGAGTGTAAGATTAATTTTGCATGGTCCTATGTAGACATGCCTGGGTTAGATCCAGAACTGGTCTTACACCACTTGCCACTACTTCTAAACACCAAGCTAGTAAAACAAAAGCTGCATAAAATGCATCCTCAGATCGCCTTGTTAGTCAAAGTGGAACTTAAGAAATTTTCGGATGTGGGATTCATACGGTCAATATATTATGCTAAGTGGATATCCAATCTTGTACTAGTCACAAAGCTAAATGGGTAGATCCGCATATGCACAGATTTTATAGACTTGAACAAAGCATCTCCAAAGGATGAATTTCCATTGCCAAGCATAGATATCATAGTTGACCTTACAATAGGATACGAGATGTTGTCCCTCATGTAAAATTTCTTGAGTTATAATCAGATTCGTATTGCCCCTAAAGATTAGCATAAAATGACATTCACATGTCCTTAGGGTACATACTGTTGGAACGTCGTGCCTTTTGGTCTCGAGAATGCAAGCGCCACGTATCAGAGAGCTATGAAAACAATATTCCATGACATGATGCACAAGCTAATGGAAGATTATGTGGATGACCTTTTGGCCAAATATTTGACACAAAAAGATCATTTGAATGTGTTAGAAAAAATCTTCAAGAGACTGGAGGAATACAAAGTCCGCTTGAATCCTAAGAAATGTGTCTTTGGCATGACATCAGGGAAACTTTTGGGATACATAGTTTCTCGAAGAGGCATTAAGGTCAATCTTGCCAAAGTGAAAGCCATATTAGACATGCCTCTTCCAAAAGGAATAAGTGAACTCAGGACATTGTAGGGTAGGTTACAATCTATTCGACGCTTCATAGCATAGTTGGTCGACAAGTGTCACCCATTTTAGTATCTTCTGCACAAGGGCATCCCCTTTGTGTGGACTGATAAATTTCAAGGGGCCTTCCAACTAATAAAGGATTATCTATTGTCACCACCTATTTTAATGCCACCAATCGAAGGGAAACCTTTGATTCTATACATTTCTGCAACAACTTCAGCACTGGGGGCATTACTGGCACAAAATGACCATGATGAAAAGGAAAGGGCCATATACTACATCAATCAAAAACTGGTCAGATATGAGCTAAATTACACATCTATTGAATGTGCTTTCCTAGCAGTTGTCGTTGCTGCCCAAAAGCTAAGGAACTACATGTTGAATCACAATAAACATTTGGTAGCAAAGATTGATCCCTTGAAGTATCTCCTAAGTCGCGTAGCATTGACAGGTCATCTAGCAAAATGGGTCATGATTTTGAGTGAGTATGATATCCAATATGTGGAACAAAAGGCTATAAAGGGACAAGTGATAGCATATCAACTGGAAGATGCACCTGTACAAAGTGGTCACCCATTGGTGGCAGACTTTCTTGATGAGTCCCTATTTCACATAGAACCTAAATCGCCTTGGAAACTTTATTTTGACGAGTCTCATACTAGTCATGGCTCAAGAGCAGGAATATTGTTTATCATGCCGCAAGGAGACTCCATCCCTAAGTTATTCTGCATTGCTTTTCCATGTACAAATAACATTGTAGAATATGAGGCACTTGTCACATGACTCAGAATGGCCATAAAATGGAAAATTAAAAATCTGCATGTTCTCGGAAACTCTCAGCTAGTCATCAACCAAGTCAATGATGACTATGACACCAAGGACGAGAAGTTAATTCCCTATAAGTGAATGGTTGACAGTTTCTAGTTATACTTCCACATGTTTGATTTTGAATAGATTTTGAGGGCACAAAACAAGGTAGCAGACGTAATGGCTACAATTGGCTCTCTCCTAGATATTCCAAGCAACGTGCCTCAATTTGAATTCTTGGTAGAACAACTTTTGGTTCCTGCATATGACATTCCAAAATCATAGATGGTTTGTGAGCTTGTTGGTCCCAATTCTCCATAGTATCAAGACATTTATGACTATCTCAAATCCCAAACCCTTCCCCCCAACCTATCCAATAACCAATGAAAGTACTTTATCTGAAAAGTTGCCTCATACACCATGATCAGTGACACCCTATACCATTGTAGCTTTGAAAATACCCTTCTTTGATGTCTCGACATTGACGAAGCATGAACAACCTTACACAAGGTACATGAGGGTATATGTGGGTCTCATTCGAGTGGTCCTACTTTAGCCAAGAAGATAATGAGACTTGGGTATTACTGGCCAACTATAGAAAAAGATGCACTTGACTTTGTCAGGACATGTCACCAATGTTAGATACATAGCGATTTGATTCATACACTGGCATAGGAACTTCAGTCGATTACTTCTCCTTGGCCCTTCGCACAATGGGGACTCGACCTCATGGGAAAAATCCATCCTACCTCTTCCAATGGCCACAAATTCATCATCACCACCACTGAGTACTTCACTAAGTGGATCAAATCTATCCCCCTTACATACATAACTGGAAAATAAATTTCCAAATTTATCCTTAACTACATCATCTGCCAATATGGTGTACCCCAGTCCATCATCACAGATAATGGGTGTCCTTTCAAAAATCAATACATTCATGAGTTATGTGAACACTTCTGTATCCAATATCATTTCTCCACACCATATTACCTGCAAGGAAATGGTCAAGCTAAGGCGTCTAATAAAACAATCATCAAAATTCTTAAAAAGACCGTCAATGACGTTGGTCATGACTAGCACATCCAACTTAACCTTTCTCTTTTGGACTACCACACCAACATCTGTACACCTACAGGAGCCACTCCATTTGCTTTATTCTTCAAAGCCGAAGCAATCCTACCCATCGAGATTGAAATTCCTTCTTTGTGAGTCTCCTTGAAGGGCCTAATTGATTATGAGGAGTATAGACAGTCATGACTACATGAGTTGGAAATGTTAGAGGAACACAGACATAATGCCTTGAATCATTTACAAGCATATATGAATTGGATCTATCGCAGTTACAACAAAAGAGTCTTGGTTAGAGAGTTTGGCATTGGTGACTTGGTCCTCATGCAAAATCCCAAGAATTAGTCTGATAGAGAAAACATGGCAAGTTCGAACCAAATTGGCTGGGTCCTTACATTATCATGTCCTCTTTTGGTTCTAGAGCATATCAGCTAGCTACTCTAGACGGTGAACAATTGACAGAGCCTATAAACAATCTACATCTTCAAAATTTCTATGCATAGCATCAGAAAGTCTGGTCAAAAACCATAAAAATACAAAAAAATTGAAAAATATAAAAAATCGTCACCCTGATGAAAACTTGGCAAATAGGCATCTTGGTGACACCAATAATAATAATAATAATAATAATAATAATAATAATAATAATAATAATAATAATAATAATAATAATAATAATAATAAAATAAAAAAAATAGTAAAGAGAAATAGTTCTTCCAATAGTGAAAACCTAGTGAATAGGCACTCTGGATAAGTACCATGGTGAAAACCTGGCAAACAAGTGTCATGCGTAGTTAGTTTTTGCTCTGCCATCTATTGTCACTCTATCTACCTTAGCCCATAATAAACATCCACCTTTCTGACACCACCTTCACACCCCCATCAGGAGACCCTACCATTCCTTTTATGGCTAGCAATGGTTGACATCAAGTCCTACATACCATCCATCTGTCACCCCAAGCACGTCCTTTCTACATTCTTTAAACTTGGTTAGTCCTGGACCTGACTAGGGGAAATTATTTATCACTTGACTACAGTGGGTATCACACATGGTTCTGCCAATCGAAAATGGTTCTAAAAAAAGACCTAAAAATTGAAAAATGTCCTAAAAATACTTAAAAATGAAAAAAAAATGTTTTGAAAAAAGACCTAAAATTTGAAAAATGACCTAAAAATTTGAAAAACGTCCTGAAGAAATTCAAAAAAAATTGAAATATCTCAAAAACACAAAAATAGAGTCATATTTTTTCAAGACAGTCATGTCAGTAAATCGTTGTCTCTGTGCATTTTCTATGTAGGCAAGGCTCATCTTTGGGCCCCCAAGACATTAGGTCAGTCCTTTGAGGTTTTTCAAAATAAAAATCATGACTCAATCTTTGGTCATCAAGACAAAGTCATTGGTCATGTTGAACTACGAGGTCTCTGAGTGTATGACGTAGGCAAGACCATCTATCGATGAGACCCTGAGGCCACACTAAGTAAGTCCATTAATGTTCATGGCACTGTACACACACAAGTCATTCCAAAAAAAAAAAACTCCTAAACCAGACTCTAGCAATTATTTAATCAACACGTCAAGCACATCAACAAGTCAACATCGACATGTAGTCAATTCTATCAACACAAGTCAATTTGGGAAAAACAAATCAACTCTGTCAACAAAAGTCAAATTCAGTCAATATCAATTACACTCAGTCAAAACTGGTCAAACTGTCAATTCTTGGTTATTCTTCAAATGTGTCCTTCTAAAGGATTACCTTTGTCATTTAATTATACCTTAGGATGTGTCCTTCCTAGGTATTGTCACTGTCATCTAGCATTTTGAGGGATCCCCTCAAAATTTGAGGATCGATCCTCTTGACATAAACATTATTCAGGATGTGTCTTTCCTGAATTTAGCAAACTCTGACATTCGACACTTGACATCGTCAAACCTGATGACTTTGGTATTCGACACCGTCAAACCTGACAACTTGACATTCAGACACACTTGGAAAATACTTGGAAAACATGATCTTGGAATTTGGTCTTTTGATCTTTCATCATGCTACTAGTTTCTCCACGATGTCCTAACAACAGGATTTAGAGAAGCAGCGACATTTCATGATGATTGGCTTGTCTGATTTTTTTTAGGCAGTCATGTTGCTAGTTCCTCGAGGATGTCCTAGAAACAGGATTTAGAGGAGCAATAACATTTCATGACTTTTCTTTATTGTCTTTCTTGTCTTTTTATGCTTGTGGTTGGTTATGAAAAAAAGACTAGGGCAATCACACTCTTAGTATGAGTCATAATCATCCTTGTCGACAACTGCTTGTTTTATGTGATGGTACAACCTTGCACACCTTGATCTATGTCATATTATGGTGTTGATTGGCCATTACAGTAATCTTCCCAATGATGATTAAGAGCAATAATTGTTAAGTCTTGCGATAACATGTTGAACGATTTGGTCTTTACGCTAACATTCATTTCCTTTTGTCTTGTCGCCCTATCTCATCCATCTCACAATGATATCTTGTGAAATATAAAAACATAAGTGCATACATCATCCATATCATTAAAACACATGTATCACATCATAATATTTCATTTTCCATACATATATAGTCACGCATTAACACATCCATAATCATAGACGGGTAAAAGCACAAACCTGTGTCACACTTTATAAAGGAATCAGCCAATAGTAAAATAAATTCTAAACTTCAACCACATAAAAGTGGTCTTTATGTTTTGAATTTCAAAATGGTGTAAACTAATGAAATGTAGAACTTTTGATGAAGTTTATTGCTATAATTTTTAATTTTTTTTAAAAAAAAATTCATTATGTTTTTATCAATTTAAGGACAAATTTTGGAATGCTGAAAATTTCAGAAAAGAGTGACTTCACAAGCCATCAAGAAACAAATTGAAAAAAACTTCATTTCTCCCTAATTTTTTTTTTCTCCAAATAGGTAACTTCAATATCTTGTGCATGGAAAAAGAAAAATCAAATTTTGATGTATATTTTTCTCATAATAATGTTTTAAAGTCAAACATGTCAGAATTTGATAGTTTACACGAGTGGCCAACTATTTTCATTTTTTTAAATCATTTTCAAAAAAAAATTATACCCTTTTGAAGAAGACTTTCTCCTCTTGTGCCCCATATAAGATTTAATTTTTGTTAATAAGTTTTACTATTTTTTTTTAAATTTGTAATCAACCTCTTTTTTCATTTTAAAAACCTACTTGCACTATTTTAAAAATAAAATATATTAAAACTAATAAAAATATTAATAAAATTATATATTTGGATTCTCCACTCCGAAGCTCTTCAAAAGGGTATTTTTGTTTTCTGCAGAAAAATCATTTTGACTAAAGAAATACTTAGCTAAAGTTCAAAGTTTCCAAAAATTCTGAAAAAAACTGAGTTGGCTACCAACTAGGATGCCACATAGACAGTTTCAGTAGAAACAGTTTCTATAGAAAGGGTTTTTCCCAAAACCCTTTCTATAGAAACCTCACACATTAAAAAATCCAATTTCAAAGCCAATTTCAAAGTGGGAAAAGGAAAATTTTGATTTTTTGGGATTCGGGTGAAACTTATTCAGCTGAAACCTATGTGCCACATAATAGGCCACATGGTTTCGGTCGAAACCTAGTCGAGCAAAACCTTTCCGGCCAAAAATATTTTTCTCGGAACTATTTATTTGGCTGAAAGTGTGACACAACTTTGTGCTTCTACCCAAACATGGCATCCATTATAATCATACATTATGCATCCATATAATCAACATTAGAATATAACATCATCATGGCATAGAAGCATAAATAACCATCACATCATCATGGCATCTCATCTTAAGTAGTTATCATAAATGCATACATGGCATAGCATATAAAAGACATCATCATAGGAATCATAAATGCATAAATCACATCACATAGGCATCATATGGTCATCATAATTGCATCACCATAATCATCATCAGATAAGCATATATCATAAAACATCATCAACACATAATGCATCATCACATAACATAAAGCATATAGGCCACATGAAAACTGCATCGCATATATAATCTCAAAACATATATAATGTCACAAGATAGAGTCATGAGATATCCCAAAAATAGAGCTTGTAGGCTCGATAGTCAATATATAAAGTATCATAACATGAATGTCTGAAACATGATGTCAAAAGTAACCATGTCAAATGCCCCTATGTTGTGCTTTGCTCATCCCCTCATGGAGAAGAGCATGGTGACTGATGACTTGTAGTTGGCACTGAAATAACCTGTGAAGATGTGATAGCTTGTGTCTATGAGGCCGATGGAATTGACATTGATGGAATCATCTCTATAGTGACATGAGGTTGCAAGGCTATGCTGCATGAGTCTGTGAGGCCGACAAATCTCTCACTGAAGGTTGGTTGTGTGTTGATTTGTGTCCTAACCCAAATGATCCATGTGAATGACTAGACCTGTGACCTAAAGAATTCCTGTGGGAGTGATGGGACCTGTGACTTGATGTGTGCCCTGAGGAAGTAGAGCCACCCACACTAATCTGACTATGGCTACTACTCCCTAACCTTTTCCCTGTCCTGCTATAAGATCTAGATAACCTTGGCTCCCTCTGATCAATCGACGTTGTGCACTCATATAGCATCCTATACAGTTCTCTTCTCTCACTGACCCTAGCAAGCTCCCTAGCCACATTCGCAACTAGCCCTGTGCACAACTGAGCAAACTTACTGCACCAGGTCTCAGTCTCCCACCACCAAATCTCAACCTAATCCCTCTCAACCTGAATCACCTTGAGATCTACTCATAGGGTGTTGATCCCTGTTGTAGCCTCATCTAACCTTCGTTGCATGTCAGCTAAACTCTAATCCAATGTAGCATCTCGCAGCAATAGTGGTACATTGGATATATCAAAATCACCATCTTCATGTGCACTCTCCTTGCTCTGGGCTCTCCAAAATTGGCAAGTGTGAATGTGAAAATGAATTAATTTTTACCCCATTTTCAACCTATTTATAGGGTCAAAGTGGGATTTTTCAACCTTTTTATTACTGGAAGCTCTTTTGACCACCTTTGACTAGCTTGTTGACCACTTAAACATGTCAAAATATGAAATCACTTGCGCCTTTGCTTTTCTAGTCATCAAATTAACTTATCGGGACACTTTGCAAATTTTTCTATCACCAAGCCAAAATTTGAAAATTTTCCCGAGGGGGCATACATACTCCGTACCTTTGTTGGGGAATGTTTCTAACTAAGTTTTCTTTCTCACAATGCGACAGGTTGCATTATGACAGAGGGGCAAAATGTAGACACATAAAAATGACCTAGGCCTGCAAGCTCTATTGTCACCATATTTCTTCTTGAGATAATTGAAATATTTAATTATGTCCTTGGTTTACTTTCAACTATTAATTAAATAATTCATAATTATTTAATTAATTCATGTCTTTATTCCTTTTGATTATTTAAATAAATAAATTTATTTATTTTATTTATTTAAATGTGTCACTAATTGTCTAATGTCTTTCCATAATTAAATAAATTCATAAATTTATTTAATTATCTTTGTCCACTAATTCCTCTTGATTATTTAAATAGATAAATTTATTAATTTATTTAAATATGCCATTAATTCTTAAAAGTCTTCTTATAATTAAATAAATTCTTTAATCTATTTAATTATTGTCCACCTTGGCATTTTTCCCATTTTAAATGGTCTCACTTTCTAATTTTCTATCTTTTAGTAAATAATGCAAATTAATTATTTACTATCACATGACCCCATCTTTTGAATTAAATTAATTTTTAATTCAAAATAGCCTTTTTCCTCCTTAAATCAAGTAATTTCTAATATTATTGATTGTCCAACTCTCTCTTTTTTTGTGCCATTCTTATCTCCTTGTCACATGCATTGTCAACCCTTGATTTGATTTTCTCAAATTGAATCTTGTCCACTCATTTCAAATTTGACCTAATATTGCCCTAACCCTAATTGTGGGTTGTCACATTGAATCTTGTCCATTGATTCTAGGGAATTTGTCAATCTTCAATCTTGGCCATTCATTCAAAATTGCATTTTCTATAAAATGACAATTTTGGTCTCATTTGCACATCTCACATGCAATCCTGTTGTCATCTTGCAATCTTTTTATTTCATGCTCTTGCAATTTCATGTCATTATAGCTCTTGTCTTAGGCATACTTCATCATTCTTGGCATTTTGGCATACTTTAGTCATAGTTTAGAGTTGCTTACTAGTTGCATAGTATTACATTTTGTCATCAAATCCTTCAACATTTGCTTTGGTCTTGGCATTGTCACATATTGCTCACATAAAATCTGAGGGAAAACTTCATATTGTAGCAAATAGAGAAGGTGTACAATGGAGGTCAATTATGGAGGTTGAAGACTCAAGGTGATATCTCTCTTTGTTTTTCATGTTTTCCTCCTTTGTGCTTCATTATTACTTTGGGTTTTGATTTATTTAGCTTCTAATTTGCTAACCTAGAAATTCCCCATAGTCACACTAATCAAGATGTTATTATGAAAGTGTTAGATATTCATTTATCTAGATTCCATAAATTTAGAATCCTTTAGATAATTTTTTGACTTATGAATTTGTTCATGTTTTTTCTCTAGTTCACCTACACGTGTACAATTTTAATCTCCATGATTGCAGAGTTGAAATTGGCATGTAAATTTGAACTATAACTCACTAGATTAATCTATTAGATTGTTATCTATTGAAAGTAGTCCACTTTGATCAGGATTGGGGCCCTAGCTCGGTTGGCTAAACCTTTCCTATTGCAGGAGGTTGGTCATGAGGTATAGTCTCCCCCACCCTTGTGGTACCAGAGGGCATGTTGTGCCAGCGCCGCTGGTCATGTTAAAAAGTTTACCAGGTGCACTGCAGTTTATAGGGGGTCGTTCTACCCGATTCCTGTAGTCTAAAAAGAAAATAGTCCACTTTGATCTTCCATATTGACATCTATATAAGGACTAGAATGGTTTTTTTGAATAGCTTTGGGAATATATTGAGTTGCTAGGTTCATGTTCTTCTTAATCAGAACCTTAGTTGGACTAGCTTCACAACTTTGAGCAAAAGGTTTAAGGAGAACAATCAAGTGTGCAATGGACCTAGGATGACATGTGTTTATGTACTTCTATGATAAATGTTATTCAATAACTTATTTTTTCACTTCCTTGATAAATCGTAAATGACTTTCAATGAGTGAATGTCCTTAAATATGAAAATCAAACACATTGATCAACATAAATATGTATTGGGGTGTCTCACAATGACTAACATTATACAGTTAGTGGGACTATATTTGAATTTTAAAAATTTAAGGTTCGAATTTATAACTATAAAAATGGCATGGGTCAAATTTGTATCTATATCCAATACCACAAATAGAAAATTCAAAAATATATGATTGAATCTATAAAAATAAATGATAATAAAATAAAGATAAAAAATTGTTATAATCTAATGTCATGCACAAATATACCACTTATGCAATTATATTTAAGACACCAAAATCAAAATTATTTGAAATACATAAAAATATATATAAATATACAATTTTACTATTCCAATTATATAATATACATTTAATATTTCACTATAAACCTTTTACCTTGTACTGTTTGCACCTATGAACACATATGAACTTTTTTTTTCAATTTAATTTGGCCTATATCGTACCATTTTTTTTTTTTGTAAAAGATACAAATAGAATAAATAACAATCCATTCGTACCCTTTTTTTCAATGTGCATTGTTGATTTCTTTTGCATTAACTTTTAGTGTAGGCACCACTATATAGGTATATCAAGTTTGCTTTTAGTGTAAGCACCACTATATTTTTTTCTTGTGCATTGTTGATTGCTTTTGGTTTTAAGAAATGGAGGAGACAAACAAATGGAGAATTGAAAAATTCTTAGGTCAAAATTTTGGAATGTGGAAATTGAAACTCAAATCTCTCCTCATTCAAAAGTACCTTTCGATTACATTAGAAGGAAAAAAAAAGAAGCCAACTAGCATGATAGATGAAGATTGGGATAAACTGGATTAGAAGGTTGTGGCCACAATCTTTCTTTCATTATCTAGTAATGTTTTGTTCAATGTATCAACACAAACGACAAAAAAAAGACTTTTGGGATCGTCTATTAGAGTTGTATGAGAGACCTGCATCGAACAAGGTATTTTTAATGAATAAATTGTATAATTTAAAAATGCAAGAAGGTGGTTTTGTCACAAATCATCTAAATGAGTTTAATACTTTGGTTAGTCAATTGTCTTCAGTAAAAATTATAGTAGACGATGAGATAAAGGTCATCTTGTTATTGTGTTCTTTTCCTGATAGCTGGGAATGAGTTGTTATGGCTATTAGTAACTCCACATCTAGCCCAAGGAGTGTGCTAAAATTTGATGGTGCTGTAGGAGTTCTTCTCAGTGAGGATATGAGAAGAAAAAATCAAAGTAATTCATTAGGTGTTGCTTTAGTAGCTGGCAACAGAGGAAGAACACAGCAACAAGGCAAGGATAACCAAAGCAAAAGATCAAAGTCTACTAAGAGATCCCAATCTAGAGGCAAAAAAGGAGTTTGTTGGCACTGCGGCAAGGAGGGCCACTTGAAGAAAAATTGTTGGACCCTCCAGAACAAGAAGAAGGTTGAAAATTAATCTAAAGATAATGAGGTAAATACAACTTTTGAAGAAGATTTTGATGCTCTTATTTTATCTTCAAGTGATGTTGTTGCAGATGTTTGGATACTTGACTCAGGAGCATCATTTCATGCAATGTCTTCAAGAGATTGTTTTAGAAATTACCAAGCTGGTAATTTTGGTAAGTTTATCTCGGTTATGATGAACCTTGTAGTATCCCTGGAAAAGGAGATGTTCTATT
The DNA here is from genome assembly GCA_007258455.2 of Sequoia sempervirens. Classification (NCBI taxonomy): domain Eukaryota; kingdom Viridiplantae; phylum Streptophyta; class Pinopsida; order Cupressales; family Cupressaceae; genus Sequoia; species Sequoia sempervirens. The sequence goes on from VDFB02256795.1 coordinate 198,000, forward strand.
GAAGATGAAGAACAATAATAGTTGGTTGCTGAAAGATGTGACATGTTCCTCAACTCAGAAGAAACTTGATTTTTGCTGGGCAATTAGATGATCTTGGTTATAACGTTATGTTTGGAGCAAGAGCATGGAAGGTAACAAAAGGAGCATTGGTCATAGCAAGAGGAAGCAAATATGGTACATTATATGTTCTAGAGGGTCAGATTGAAGTGGGAGCTACACTGGTAGTAGCAAATAGCACAATGGAGCTTTGGCATAAAAGGCTCAAACACATGAGCTAGAAGGGACTTGAGATTTTGAAGAACCAACTTCCAAGTCTGAAAGAAGTGGATATGGAGTTATGTGAGCATTGCATATATGAAAAACAAAAGAGGACAAGATTCTCTAAAAAGGAACACAAGATGAAGACACGACCATTGGAGCTAGTGCATTCAAATGTCTTTGGCCCCACAGAGGTAGCATCTATTGGACGTTCCATTTATTTTGTTACTTTCTTGGATGATTGCAATAGGAAGGTTTGGGTTTATATGATGGAAAGGAAGTCTAAAGTTTTTGGTATATTTAAAACCTTCAAAGCACTTGTTGAAAACCAAACTGGTTATAAGATTAAAAGTTTTAAAACTGACAATGGAGGTGAGTATTGTTCGAAAGAATTTGATCAATACTGTGCAAAGAATGGTATTCCGAGAATCAAGATTGTTCCTCTTACACCACAAGAGAACGGTGAAAAGTTAAATAGAATAATTATGGAATGAGCACAAAACATGCTCTCAAATGCAGGACTAGGAAAAGAGTTCTAGGTGGAAGCAGTAAATACATCAATGTACCTGATTAACAGAGCACCATCCACTCAGCTTGAATTTGAAATTCCAAAAGAAAAATGGTTAGGTAAGAAAATTTTCTATGATCATTTGCGTGTGTTTGGATGTGAAGCTTTTGTTCATATTCCAAAAGAGAAGCGAACTAAGCTTGACATGAAATCTAAAAGGTGTATCTTTATTGGATATAGAGTTGGAACAGCTTGATGTCAAGACAACTTTTCTTCATGGTGACTTGGAAGAAGAGTTGTACATGAAGCAACCAGAAGGTTTTGAAGAAAAAGATAGAAGCACTAGTTTGCAAACTAAATCATAGTTTATATGCCCATTGAAACAAGCTCCTAGACAATGGTATCTAAAATTTGATTCTTTCATGTCTGAGCATAAATTTTCTAGATGTGAATATGACCATCGTGTCTATTTTAAGTTCTTTGATAATGGAGAATTTGTATTGCTATTAGTGTATGTTGATGATATACTAGTTGCAGGATCTAGCATGGTTGTTGTCAATAGGTTGAAACAAAAGTTATCTAAGAAATTTTCAATGAAGGATTTGGGAGCTGCAAAGCAAATCCTTGGAATGAGAATTATCAGAGACAGAAAGAAAAGGGAACTTATATTGTCATAGGAGAAATACATACATTGAAAAAGTACTAGAAAGATTTAACATGAAGGATACCAAGGCAGTAAGCACACCTCTAGCAGAGCATTTTAAATTATCTTCTGAGATGTGTCCCAAGACACTTGAAGAAAAAGAATACATGGAAACAATGCCATATTCATATGTAGTTGGGAGTTTAATGTATTCCATGGTCGGCACAAGACCATATATTGCCCAAGCAGTGGGAGTGGTCAGTAGATACATGAGTAATCCAGGAAAAGTTCATTGGCAAGCAGATAAATGGATTCTAAGATATCTTAAAGGAACTTCAAACCATGTTTTGAGGTTTAGAGGTGAGAATGGACAATTGCATGGATATGTTGATTCATATATGGCTTGAGATTTAGATCGATGAGATGATCTACAGGTTGCACAGAAGGTATGTGTTCACATTGGTAGGAGCAACAGTTAGTTGGATTTCCAGGTTGCAGAAAGTAGTGGCTCTTTCAACTACTGAAGCAGAGTATATTGCAATGACAGAAGGAGCAAAGGAGATGTTGTGGTTGCAGAGGTTACTATTTGAATTGGGTAATAGACAAAAGGAATTTGTGTTGTATAGTGATAGTAAAAGCACCATTCACTTGGCCAAAAATGTAGCTTTTCATTCACGAGCGAAGCACATAGAGCTTTGATATCACTATATTTGAAGTGTTCTTGAAGAGGGTAAGCTCAAGTTGGAAAAGATGCATTTGAATGTGAATCCTGCAAATGTACTTACAAAGGTTGTTTCAAAAGAGAAGCTGGAGTTCTATAGAGCTTCTCTTGGATTGGTAAGCTTGTGACAATAGGCCTTGGAAAGCAAGAGATTTTTTGAAGCATGATTGTTCATAGTATTGTTTGGACTTCAAGTGGGAGATTGTTGGGATGTGAAGTCCCATAAATTTTCTATTTTCTCCTTCTAACTGTCCAAATGCAAACAAAATTAGTTCAAACATAAACCAATTTTGGTGATGTTATGTTGCTTCATTATGCTAGCTTGGAATTATGTTGGAACAAATTAAGCATATGGTTGCAGAGTCCATTATATATTGGACTGTTTTAGAGATTGTGATGTGTGTTGTGTGATTAATAAAAGTCTTCTCATGCTTTCTTGTGGGTGTAGGCATATTGCCGAACCATGTATATTTTTCTTTTTTTCTTCTATCGATTCAATTTCTACATTCTTTAGATCTGTTTAATTTTAATTGAAAAAACTCTAAGAGTCCTATGATAGTTTTATCATCTATATCCAAGACCACAAATAGAAAATTTGAAAATATATGATTGAATTTATAAAAATAGATGATGATAAAATAAAGATACAAAATTGTTATAATCTAATGTCATGCAAAAAATATACCACTTATACAATTATATTTAAGACACTAGAATCAAAATGATTCAAAATACATAAAAAATAATATAAATATACAATTTTACTATTCTAATTATATAATATACATTTGATGTTTCACTATAAATCTTTTAGCTTGTCATAGTGTTTGCACCTATAAATACATATAGACTTTGTTTTTCAATTTAATCTGATCTATATCGTACCATTTTTTATTTTTTTTGTAAAAGATACAAATAGAATAAATAACAGTCCAGTCGTACTTTTTTTCAATGTGCATGTTAAACTTGTTGATTGCTTTTGCATTAACTTTTAGTGTAGGCACCACTATATAGGTATATCAAGTTGGCAACAATAATAATAACGCCTTGTCATTCCAGTGCATTTATAAAGTGTATTGTTTGTGGAGAGTGCGGTTTTACTTTACTTTTTTGAATAAATGGCTAAAATGGCTTTCTATACTTTGTACAAAATTCATCATTTCCCTCATTCACCACTTTAGCTTTCCAATAAATTGATTAATAATTCCCCTTGTTGTCAAGTAGTGGGCGAAAAAAAACAATCTAGAGAGAATATTACTCACAAAGTCGTATGCTGGTTATCTAAAGTTAGTCTTAAAAAACTTCAAATAAAGGTTTTATATTTTAATAAAGGGGAGGACTTAGAGAAAACTTGTTTCACTTGAAAGCTATTAAAAATATAGCATTTGGGCATATGTTGAAAATGTGAGATAAAGGTCATATCCATTCCAAGTGTACGAGTAATTAGTGTATTTAAAAAGCCAAATATTGTATGACAATCCAACGTGACCAAGTTGAAAAGGGAGGGCAACTTGTATTTGAAATGAGTGTTGTCTAGTTTTTATTATTAAAATATATTTAAAGTATAGTGATAATAATTAGTTAAATATGAATAAGAGAATGATATGAATCAATTAATTTTAAAGTTTGGTAATATTATTTATTGAATTATTATTTTGAGCAAATTAATTTTTGTTTAAATTAAAATAAATGTTAAGTATAGGATAATAAATTTATACAGAAGATAATCTTATAAATATGAGGAGAAATTAAATCAATGTTACTTTCATCATTATATTAGATTTCTTAATCTAATTATTTGATATATTATTTTCAACAGGAGGTTGTAGATAAGGAATCGTAATCACACTAAAAGATGGCGTGTAAAATCATCTTTTCTCTAATGATAAAAAAAAAGTTTGTCTTTTATGTTAATGGAAAAATGATTCTAGTTATTAACTTAATGTTTTTAGTAGTAGCATCATTCTAAGGAAATTTTTTATCTATGCTCTCAAAATAGTTTGCAATGAGTTTGATAGAAAAGAATGCCTTATTGCCTATACGTACCTTGAGATTTTATAACTTTTATTATCCATTTTCTAGTATGTCCAATGTGCATTAGTTGCTCAAGGATTTGATTGGAGTGATCCATATGTGAAATCACGTTAACCCATCTATAATGTTCATAAAATTACAATAAAAATATAGGTGTTGTATTGGTAAAATTTATAATAAAATATAGAAACTTGCAACTATGTGTGAAAGGTGAGCAAATAATTGATTTGTAGTGGCAACTATTTATTCATAAACCACTGGGCTAATAACTGTTAGAACATAATGTTATTAGGGGTCATACCTTTAGAACATTTGTATATTGTTCTAATATAAAATTTTATATATTATATGCTTTATTAAACATATTCCATTTAAGATAATTATAGTCTAATACTATTAAATTATTTGATTATGTATAAATGGTAGTTTTGAATAGGTGTGACTAATACCTCTTCAAGTATTTGGCCATCCCTTCTCCTTTATTTAAGGAGGTTATCTCTCATTAAGAAGTGTATTAATTTGGAGGTTTATAGTGAATTCTATCATTGTGTACATGGAGAATCATTAGTCATGTGGAAGTAAGGAGAAGTGTTCTCTAGGTCCAGTTGATGTTTTAATATATCACTATGTACATGGAGAATTATTGGTCATGTGGAAGTAAGGAGAAGTGTTCTCTAGGTTTAGTTGATGTTTTATTATATCATTGTGTACATGGAGAATTACTGGCCATGTGGAAGCAAGGAGAAGTGTTCTCTAGGTTCAGTTGATGTTTTAATAGACCATTTTTGTAAGTTTTTTATAATGAAATTTTCATGTTTTGTGGGTTTTTTTATGTGCAAATTTTTTCTCATGTATATGTTGTGTAATATGGTGATATGATTTTAAAATTCTTATTTTATATATAATTCTAATTTTTAACATAATATCAAAACAAGCTAGGAAGGACTAATCTTTTTTTAAAAGTGATATTTGAGTAGTATATTTTGAAACTTTGACACAATTTTTTTCTTTTTTATGGGCATATATTAGACAATTCAATGGCTATAAAGACAAAAATTTCATTAAAAATCAAGTTGAACTCATTTTTCCACCACTCATAAGAAGATTTCTACAAATTCAATTTATAAACTAAAATCATCATAGTTGATAACTAAAATTACAAACATGGCCCCTCTTTCATTATATCCAAAAACTTTCAACTTCCTTCATCAAAATAAACTTGCAATGACCAATGAAACAAAAAAGGATACACTATATGATCATTTTTAAATGGGATTATGAACTCTTACTTTAATCAAGACTTCTCAAACAACCTATGTCCATTTATTGAGATTTACTATAGCTAATATTCAACAAATGCTATAATATAGTTATTTTCATAAATGTGGATCTCTCTTTTCATTATCTTTTTTCCTTAATTTATTATATTCTATTTAAATTTGAAGGCCTTATTTTTGAGAGTGAAAGAGAATAATAATAAGGCACGGTCTTTGATCCAAACAAGTGTCACATAATGGCAAGTGCTTGCCTTTGTAATATTGTAATAAAACTATTTATTGTTGATTTAGAGGAGGTAAATAAAGTGTTATCTATATTATATTATTCAATATATTTATATTTAAATTATACAATATATAAAATATAATATATAAATAAAACATTACATGAACATTTCATTAATATTTAATATTTATATAATTAATATGTAATGTTTATGATAATATTTTATATTGAATATATTAATTGTTAATTAACATTATATAATCATTATTAAATAATAGTTTAATATATTAAATATAGTTTAAATAATATATTGTATATTAATGATAATTATTAAATATAAAATAAAATACATTTAGTATTAATATTAAATATATTATATACCATTATGATAATAAATATATAGTAAAAAATAATTATTAATTATTATATAGTGAATATAGTATGTACCTTTATATAAATTATTATAAAATAATCATTAATATATTATAATAAATATAACATATTATAATTAATATTAATGATAATATATTATTATTTAAATAATATAAAATACTTATTAAATATATTATATAATATTAAATATAGTTTAAACATATTCATTTTTAATTAATATTCTTTAATAATTATTAACAAGTTAAAGTATATTGTTGGGGTTTTGTGGGTTGCAGGGAAGTGAAGTTTAAATAAAACTATTTTTTGTTGACTAAGAGGGAGGTAAATAATGTGTTATCTATATTATATTATATATTATATAATATATAAATAATAAATTACACGAGAATTTCATTAATGTTTAATAATTATATAATTAATATTTTAAATACATTAAATATAGTTTAATTAATATATTATATATTAATGATAGTTATTAAATATAAAATAAAATATATTTAGTATTAATACTAAATATATTATAAATTATTATATAATAATGATAATAAGGGTCAAATGGACCTTCCTAAAGACCACCCTTGAAGCCTTTGGTTTCCCAAAAGAATCAACAAAATGGTTGGCACCCTCTTAAGAGATGTTACAACTCAAGTGGATGTAAATGGGTCTCTCTTAGAGGAATTTTATTTTGAAAGGTCTATTAGGTAGGGTTTTCCTTTGGCTCTGGCTCTTTTTGTCATTGCTTTAGATGCTCGCCACTTATAATTAAGGGAGGGCACAGTGTCTCCTAAGATCAAAGGCATAAAACTCCTAAACCAGAGCGAGGTCTTAAACATACAGTTTGTTGATGATAAAACCATCTTCCTAGAGCTTGATGAAGACAATATGTGCTCTCTGATGGAAAAGTTATCACTATTTTTCCAAGCATCCAGTGCAAAATATCAATTGTTAAATCTATTCTTCTTGGATGGTAGGAGTCTCCACAGAATAAGAACTATGAGTTCCAATGGGGTGGCCCTAATAAAAAAGTTAGATACCTTGAGATTCCTTTTTTTGTCAGCCCTAATTTAAAGGATATGTGGTTATGGATTAGGGATAAAATTGAAAAGAATATTGAAGGTTCCAGAATAAACAATACCTATCAATAGCTAGGAGAATTCAAGTTTCTCAAAAGGTCTGAGTCTCTTCCTACAACATATACTTTGCTTCAATTTGGTTATTTAGCAGTTATCAAGTCAATGAAATATATAAGAGAATTCAGAACTTCCTCTAGTTAGATGGGAAAGGAAAAAGGAAAAAACACTCAATTAAATGGGAATGGTGTTGCATAGATAAAATGCAAGGTGGAATTGGCTTGAAGGATCTTATGCTTCATGGTATTGCTCTATAACCAAATGGATTGTAAAGGCCTTGGATGGAAAAGAACCATGGAAGGTTCCGATAAGGAATAAAATTCTTCTCTCCACCCCTAAGCAAGCTAAGACTTGGAAAACTCTGCCTATTAGTGATATTATCTTTAGTAAACACTCTATGATTCCAGTCAGCTCTATGGTCTTCAAAAGCTTATGGAAAGCCTAGGAACTTGTAAGCATAATGTGATAGTGACTAATGGGTATATTTCTTCTTGCAACAACAATAAGAATTGCTATCCATATAGCTCCATATGGTGGAACTTGGAACATAAGTCTAAGCCCCTTTGCACTAATTCAAGGGTGTGAAGTGGGCCCAAAAGGGCATCCTCACATTTAAATATTTCCTTTCAAATGGAAAAATTAAGAGTTGGAATAGCTTGGTTGTTAAGTTCAATCTAACCGATTCTAATTTAAGAACCTATAACACCCTTCAAGAGGCCTGTAAGGGGGCTAGTTTTCAAAATTGCATAGATAAGAACCTTGACCTCTCCAAAGACTTCATTTGGAAGGATGACTCTACCCTCTCTGAATTAAAAGCTAAAAAAATATTTATAAAGAACTAACCAATGATATATCTATTATTGATCATCTTAATAATCGTTGGAATGTCTCTCTTTCTGATAATCAATGGAAAAAAGTTTTCAATTCCATGTGGTATAATATCAAGGATCCCAAGAAGGCTTAATTTAAATGGCTAATCAATTTGCATAAAGTTCCTTTCAAAACAAATATTAATGATGTACATATTTGTAGCATGATTAGAACTCATGAATCCATCAAGCATATTTTTTTGAGTGTCTTTACGCAAAGAAATTTGTAAATTCTTTTGTAATGAACTATATATTTGGTATAAGAACGATAGAATATTTTGGAACCATGTGATAATTAAGGATATGAATTTGAATAAAGACTTTAAATTATTTTGGTTTTGTTTATCCACTAAGATTTTGTGGCACATCTGGACCGTAGCAAGGAATGAGGAGAAGTTTAAGAGTAGTAGGAGGTTCATTACTGAGTCTTCTAAAAAAATCACATGTGCTAACGCCATTTTGTAGGTTGTTGTGCATTTGGAGATCTCAATGACTAAATTCTAGAGGTTGATTAGGGAAGGCTCAACAGTAGTCGATAGAGAGGAGTTAAGATGTGAACATGCTCATTATAGGAATAGTGAGGAGGTTGAAGCTTTCCTAAGGGCCTTGAACGAGTTTCAAAGAGCATTTAATAATGTTGTTGTGCCAGAAGAAAGGCCCAAAGATTTGTACTATACAAAAATCCAAGGGAATGAGGATGACATATCATCTACTGGGGATGTCAGGCCCATGGTTCAAAACTTAGAAGGAAGTAATATTTAGCCATTATCACATTTCTTTCAACTACTATTTTTACTATAGGAAAAGTGGGTTTTGAAGGGACCTCAAAACCCTTTACAAAAAATACGATTTCTTTTAAAGATAATCAAAACAAACAAAGCATCCACCTATAAGCAAAAAACCAATGAACAACTAGCCAAAAAATAGGATAGAACCAAAAAGAAAATACAGATTTTTTAGAATATTAGCAGCTTCTAGATCACTAGCTATAATCTTCTCACGTATTTCCATGACCTTAGCAACCTCCTTCATAAGAACCCCCAAATTCTTCTTGGTTTTATTACATGTACGAGTACAAGGTCCCTTCTCACTATCAACTCCTTTTGGATCTTTGAGGAGATCCACCAAACCAGCAACATATTTCACACCTGAAGAATCTCCTTTCCACAACCTATCTTTCTCATTGAGAAATTGGAGACCCTCAAACTCATTATAGAGAGCCAACTTACTTTAACCATCAGTTCTAGGTTCTCATAAGATCTATCCATTTTATCCTCCAAGACTGAGATTCTGAATTCAAAATATCTTTTTAGCTTTAGCATCTCATCTATCAAATTGTTCAAAACATCAAACAACCAGTTCACATATCTTGAATAGAAAACCCTTGAGGATTAGGAGTAGCACAAGAATTGTTATCCAAAGAATGAACCTTTACATTAGTAAGGTTTAGTTTGTTAAACATCCACTTGAAAATTCTAAAAAAAAAAAAAAATCCATCTCTCACCATCCCTAACACATTTTGCAAATCCTCCCTGTTGCAATTAAAACTATCCTTGTCATCAATCAAATCCTCAGGATTGAAAAGGAAGAAAAATAGGATCATCAATGGAAATGAAGGGAAATAGGGTTATGATGGACTTGTCTTCCTCTATTTCAGTAGGAAATTAGATCCACATAGAGGATTGAATTTCAACCCTTAAGTGAATCAACTCAAGGTGTGAATCTATAGATTTCCCTATGAGTGAAGGATGGGGGTCAAGGTCAATCAACACTTTGTGGAGAAAAACTAAAAATAGTAAACTAACATGAAGATGCAATCTAGCACTTGAAATAGAAAGATTAAGCTCAATACTGATATAACCTGCAATCAAATTGTAGATCTGAGTGTACCTTATGCTAAAATTCAATTTTAAAGGCTAACTGGGACTCATTCACCTAGAGGTGAATGGATCCACTGTCAGGGATTTTATATAACTATTGAGAGCCTCTGATATAGATCTAAATCTTTCAATTTGTCCAAGTGGTAGCATTGGAATTTTGGAAATAAATTTTGTAGATGAGTTTCTATGAGATGACAACTTTTTCACCTTCTTCAAATTTTCTCTTCAATAGATCTTCAAACTTCCTTCTACCTAGATCTGTAAACACAACATGAGAGGGAAAATTTGTTTTTTTTGGTGAATGGGGGTTTGCGTTGGTTAAACCCCGTTTTGGTAATCAAACCTTGAAATGTAATCAAACATGAAAGAGGGAATGAAGAATGAACAAAGCTATGTTACCATTCAAAAAACCCTTGAATAAACCTTGGAATGTAAATCTGCAACTTGCATGAAATGGCTTTAATGAATGTGAATCTTGAACTTTGAATCTTGCTTGAAATAGTGCTTTGAATACTTGAATAGATCATGAAACCTACATCACCATATTAGCTCCAAAAACATGCATGATGCAAGAAGACTTTGACATGACAATTAGATCTTGAATGCTGCAGTAAATATCTAATAAATCTTCTCTTGAATGCCTTTGATTGCTCTTGAAATGCTCCAATAGTGCTCATAAAATTATTAGATTGCTTAGATAAAAATTAGTGAAATGACCTTATATTTATAGGTATGTATCCTTAATTTCTCAAAATTCAAATATCACAAGCCAACATTGAGTCACATATTTGAATATGTTAAAATACCACCAAAAACATAATTTAAATTTAGGTCCTAAGGTCTAGGGAGGACCCATTCGCCCATGGGAAAATGAGTCCCAGGTCCATAAACCTAAGACACACATTGTTCATTGAGAAGTGTTATGTTAAGGCATTAATGAATGTTGGGTTTCCTCTTTGGAAAATGTAATTAAATAGGCTTGGTAAATGAATTAAAGGGGATAATTAAGGGAAATTAAGGTCAATTAATTAAAGGATCCCTAGATAAGTGTGAAAGTGTAAAGGGATAAACCTTACAACACTAAATTAAGGCACAATTAAGTCCAATTTAACTAGGAGGGCCCAAACAAGTGAGAAAATGTAAAGGGATACATTTTATGTCACTATATTTAGCCCCCACTTTAGTGAGAGGATGAACTTGCATCAAACTCACACTAAAGGACATTCAAAACATATGTATGCAACAACAACAAGATACTCAATCATACAAAGTCAAATACTTAATGAAAAGGTAAAAACAAAAAGGGCGGATCAAGCCTCAACTATCCAATGCGATGTGGAACATGCCTTGGTTGTTTGTCCAAAAAAATTTTACAAGTAGAACCCTGGATGCCCACTATGCAAACAAAACACACACTCACACATGGCTAATGGAACTCTGACTATCCACTAGGTGAGCCCCCAAGGGTGGAAAATGATAGAATCTTATTGGTCTCCCATACCATACCAAAGCTATCCCTTTGATAACTTCAATAAGGAACCACAAAACAAAAAAAATATTTATAAGGCCTAGCAAGTTGTGTTATGCTAAGAACCTATGAACAAACAAGGCAAGGCTCCACTAGAAAGCAAAGGGTGTTATGCTTGGTGGCCTTCAAAAGGGTTCAAGGTTCATAAGGTTAACAAGCTACGTTATGCTAAACACTTTTGAACAAAAATGAAAATAAACATATTCAAAGGGATTTTGCTTAGTTCAAGTAAGGTCTCCTCTTAGAGAACATCATGCCTAATGTATCCAAGAGAGGACAAGTCTAGGATAAAAGATTCACAACTTAAGGAATGCAATGAGTAGCATCATTACTAAGAGGAAAGTCATATGCCAAGAAAGTTCACACTCTTCGAGGAAATCAAAACCAATGACACCACCAAGAAAAAGACGTATTTCAAAAAGTAAGAAGATCACAAAATGAAACATAAGGAATGTCAAAAAATTCAAAAATAATAATGCCATGTATGCCCCCACTTTAAAGAAATTTCTAACACCATTATTGTGAGCAATTTACTTTAAAGTGGAAAATAATCACTACTAACAATAAAGAAGACATGAGAGCTTATTTGGAAAGCCCTATGCAAGGTCATATGTTTCCAAATTAGCTATGTCATGAAAAAGAGAGAGGGGTTTCCCCTTGTTGATGTGTTTTTTTATGCACTTCTCAACACAGGTAATGCATAGGTGCATCACCTCTCTTGAAAGACAATCTTCCACAATCGGATTGCAAAACACTATTCTAATGTCTCTAATGTTAGGTCTCGATAGTGCTTGGAATATCTCAGTTGTTTCATGTGATTTTTCTAGAATCACAAGGTGGTCTTATGGATGAGTCACAAAGTGGGGAAGTTGGATTTGCAAATGGAGTTCTTAGGATGGGAGATTTTTGTGCGTTTGCTATAGGTTCAAACAATAGTATTGAACTCCATTTTATCATTGAATTTAGCTTTACAATGTGCAATGAACCTTAGCATAGTTCACTTATTAAAAAAAAGGAAAAAGGGAAGGGAAGAGAGAAAGTTCCTGGATCTGAAACTATAAATGAACAGTGATCATGGAGGTGGCTACAATAGACAAACTCCCTAAACTAGCGTTTGCTTGGCCAAGAGGATCCTACAGTTACACAAAACCAATGAAATCTTCTAAAGACTGCATATTTTCAGATTACACACACATCATGCACATGCAATTGAACTAAGTTGCAACAATAAACACTAGTACACAAACAACAATATATGACTAAATAAACTACTAAAAATTGCATATAAATGACTAATTTTGGTCATGTGACCATTAGTAGTTTATTGCCGGTCATTTATAATGCAACCAAATTTATGACTAAACTATTTTAGTCATTTATTTAGTCATTGATTTGTAGTCATTGATTTGGTCATTAATTTGGTCATTGATTTAGTCATTGATTCAGTCATTGATTTAGTCATTGATTTAATCGTTAATTTAGTCATTGATTTAGTCATTGATTTAGTCATTAATTTAGTCATTGATTTAATCGTTAATTTAGTCATTGATTGTTATTAACTAGTCATTTATTTAGTCATGATAGTGATTTATTTAGTCATATATTTAGTCATTAATTTAGTCATATATTTAATCATTAATTTAGTCATTAATTGTTGTTAACTGGTCATTTATTTAGTCATATATGTAGTCATTAATTTAGTCATATATTTAGTCATTAATTTAGTCATTACTTTAATCATTTATTTAGTCATTATTTTAGTCATTACTTTAGTCATATATTTAGTCATTTAGTCATATTTAGTCATTAATTTAATCATTACTTTAGTCATTAATTCAGTCATTTTATTTACTAGTTTTCATTAATTGGTAGTAAATATAATCACGAAATAAATAATTTATTAAATACCATAAATTTTATAATGCAAAACTAATATAATATTAAATTTGAACTAAAACATAAAAGTAAATAAAAATATTGCATATGTGTATAAGCTACAACATACTAAAATTAAAAGATTGATTCAACATCATGATAAATAAAGGTAATCTACAATAAAAAAAATTAATGCAAATATATATCAATATATATATCAAGTTATAAAATGTCAAGTGTCTAAGAGTATATATGTAAATATAATAAAAAATGTCAAAGTTGTCTAAGAGTTTCCAACTCTTTCAAATACACCATGATAATTAAGATCCCTGAACAACATATTCAAAATATTGCATAAAATAGTGAGCCAAGATGTCTAGCAACTAGTACATGATAAATATGTTCAACTATGTCATTTTTTGCAGATATTTTAGTGGCCACTGTGTGAAGGTTCCTTCTTTCTCTTTCAGACGAACAGCTCCATCTATTTTGTCTTCATAAACAAGGGGTATGTTACTCGTGACCTTTAAAATGTTTACATTTGCATCCATTGTTCCTTTCAAGTTGACTCCATGTATAATAGATAGGGAGTGAATCCGCCCAATGCCCACAACATCACCATCTAATGGATCCAACACCTTAACTTTATCTCCTTCTTTGAGTTTATCAATACATTCCTACAAAAAGAAAAAAATAACACATTATAACATAAACTTACATAAAGGCTTCCAACAAATAACACATTATCCATGTTCCTACTAAACTTGCATAAAGGCTTCCAACAAATTTTTATGCATAAATAAAATAAACTAATAAACTTGTACATTCCTACAAAAAGAAAAAAATAACACATTATAACATAAACTTACATAAAGGCTTCCAACAAATAACACATTATCCATGTTCCTACTAAACTTGCATAAAGGCTTCCAACAAATTTTTATGCATAAATAAAATAAACTAATAAACTTGTACTTTAATTACAGCAGCTACATGCTTAATCAATATCTCATTCAGACAAATAAAAAATTGTAAGATTTAATATTCAATACCATAGAACACAGAAAATACGATAAAATGTGTTCATTGAGGTCATCACAGAACTCACCGTGTTTGGAGAAGCAAACTGTTTTCCACTCAACATACTAGCAGCTGATCTTTTTACAAACCCATTCTCATCAGCCTGCTTGTGCATACACAATCAATAAAATTCCACAGAAGTATGGTAACAATCAATAAAATTCCACAGAATAAGTACATTAACCAAAGAAACTAAATTTAACACTGGAAAAATGATTGAAAACTATAAGGCTTCTCAAAATCAGTCTGCTTTTGGGCTATTAACATGGCCCTCTAGTTAAAACTATTACAGGCTGCTATGGCCCTACAGGCTTATTTAGTATAGCAGTTGTAATCAGGGTCAATTAAAGACCAAGCTAAGTGGTTTGTGACCTCTTGTTGATTAGAATGATGTATGTTATCAACACATTAAAAATAAGCCAGGTCTTCACCAATTATGCAATCATCATTAGCAGCATATCAATTACCCATCAGTTATGTAGTCATGCAATCATGCAGTTAGTTGTGCAATCATAGTTAAAAATCAGTCAATTACTCATCAGTTATATTGTCATGCAATCAATTATTGTCATGTCCCCTTTTCCAAATTAGAACCATGGAGAGACCTCTAGCATATCATCATTTCTCATAGGCTAAAGGATAAATCAAGGGAAATGAATGATAATATTATTTTAACTTGGGCCCAGTAATATAATATTTATGGGGCAACTTAATAATATTTGATCTCTAACATATGCAAATGTACAAACTACCAAAAACTTTAAATTTTACAAACTTAATTAAATTGAGGAAATCAACCATTTCTTCATCTAATACAGCTCCATATGCATCTGCATAATTTTCAAAAGTAAACCTACCAAAATAAAAAATATTTGCTACTCTGTAGAGAATTATAATTTTTTATCAATGTTTAGGTAACCACTGGCCTGATGATAAGTGTGATCACAAGATCAAATGAGAAAGCATTTTTGAGATAATTTGTGCTTCCAAAAGGTCTAGAGCATCCATAATGTACAAATGATGTCTTTCTATATTATATTCCCAAGTATCCCTTTTTAGTTTTTTAATCATTTTGATCCACCTATTAGCATACCTATTGGTTAATAGAATAACTAGAATCTCACTTGGCAAATAAGTGGATCTGTGGGATCTATTGTGATGACTACAATAATTTTGAGATCTCTAGTTAAAGCATCAGCAAGGAAATTCTTCTCCCATTTAACCCATTGTATATCAAAGTTATAACTCTAGAACTCAAAATACCATCCAACAATTCTCCCTTGGGCTAAATCTATGTTTGTTTTTTTCCTTAACAAATTTCTTATTGGCTAACTATTTGTTTTGCTTGCAAAATGTTTGGGCTTGAGGAATATTTTAAGATTTTCAATTCCTCTTTTAACAACCAAAATCTCCTTCTTATATATGTGTTAGTTCTTTTTACTTTGTGAAAATGTATGAAACTTGTATCCACAAATTTAGCTTTTCCATCTAGAAATTCTTGGCTCAACATTACTGACCATGTATCAATTGAAGCATTTGTGTTGAGAACTAAAGAAATACCCCACTTTTGGCATTTGGAACCACACATTCAAACACTTAAACATGTTTGAAGTGATGTGAATGCATGTGAGGAGTACTAAATACAGGTAAAAGGTTTGTAAGTAGTTAAATGAAGTGCTTATTGATTATGAATTACTCGCGCCTTTACCATCAAGCAAACTTAGGATGTATTAGAGGTTCCCAAATTCTCATTTGATTGTCCATGTCACTTGTCCTTTGCTTGATGAAATACCTAAATTTAAAGTTTTTGGTAGTTTGTACATTTGCATGTGTAAAACTTGGAGTAAAACTGTACAGATACTTAATGGTTTCAAAAATCTCTATCACAAGTTTTTCTAGAAAATTTGTACTATTACACTTAACACTTTTGCAGAGAGTAGTTGCATGAAGGAAATCGATAATTAACAACAATCAATCAATAGCAGTGATTTAGTTTCACTCCTTTTAAGTTTTCATATATTTTTGTTAATTTATGTTATGTAATTTAGAAGTTGAACCATCTTTTGTTAATATATTGTGCAAAAGAGCAATTAAGGGAGCACAATTTCAATGTTCATGTAAAATAGCATTGATATGGAAAACAATAGCTATGGAGAATAAATTTTATCATAGCAGTTTGTGGCTACACATTTCTCGCTAATTTATATAAATAAAGTATTCCCCATTAATATTGTTTTAGTAAAACCATAGATAAGTCATCTGGTTCTGGCACAAAGAAATCAATTATTGATCACTCTCTAGTCAGTATGACTTCTAAGAGTAAATTTAAACCAGACCAAGTAATCCAACTAATTTTCTACAAGACATGATAATTTATGACCTACTCAAGCTGTTGGCTTTTCCCTCAGCTTACTTAAACAAACCAGAATTCAATAGTATTACATAAGATTGTTTACTATAAAATTATCAACAAATCTTGTGGTTGTAACTAGCAACCAATTTACATGTTTTACTCTCTAACAGTTGAAATTTTTTAATTAAGATCAAGCAAACGGGAAATATTCTATACACATAATATCATTTAACGGAATTGAGAGCCATAGAGTTACATAGAAGTGAAATTCCATGAATAAGAGAATCTGAATGTGCATGTTGGTAGCCTTGACGAATGGACTTTTGGAGGAATTGGGGGGATAAAACTCCGTTAACAACCACTCTTGCACTAGCATTCATGAATAGCATTCGAACATGAGCACAAAAGTTAGGACCAAACCCCAGCTGTTGCAACATTTGAGGATGAATGACCAACGTATTCAAGCATAAGCTTTATGAAAATCAAGCTTAAGAATCAAAGCATCCTGAGAAGTTTGACGATCCCATTCAAAAGGTTATTCATCCAAAATACAGCTAAAGACATTAATAATTTATTCGATATCCTTGATTTTTTTTGTGAGGTTTCGGGCTCCAAATTAGCAATGCACAAAACTGAATTTTGGATGATCAGTCCCAACCCTTGATCACCTTGGATTCCCAAAGAATGGAAGGAGATCAAACATGGTGACATTACTCGGTATTTGGGCATTCCTTTTGGGCTGGGAGTTTCCTTGAAAGATATGTGGAGATGGTTTTTTAACAAGTTTAAAGTCAAGCTCCTGGGATGGACAAATAAATTTCTTTCAATGGCTGGGTGTATACAAGTGGCCAACAAAGTCCTCTTAGCTAGTCATGTCTATACCTCCTCATGCTGGTTGCCTTCTAAAACTTGTTATAATCAGCTTACCCAGCTTATTCGAAACTTTATTTGGTCTAAATGGGGAAATAAAAAAGGTATGCCTCCCACTTCTTGGTCTCATTGTATACTTCCTAAGGATAAGGGTGGATTAGGAATTATAGATCCTTTTATTCAAGGGATATGTCTTTCAGCTAAATGGATAGGTAGAGCTTTGGATGGCAACACCCCTTGGAAATCTTTGATCAGATACCGTATACAAACAACAACCTTTGGCAAAGCTTGGAGTTCCATTCAATGGACTGACAAGATCCTCTTGGCACATCAATTCAAACTCCACGGATCTACCCCGCTTAATTGTATTTGGAAAGCATGGCAAATGGTTTCTCAAAAACTATCTTGGTCTAACCAGTCATTCAGCCATGGGCTCAGTTTTGCATCTTCCTCAATTTGGTGGAATCGATTGATACAAGTTAATAACCAGCCCCTTGCCAAGATTCCAAGGATGAAAGCTAAACGACTTTTCAAGAAAGGTATCTGAGTGTTCAGTGACCTATGGGATCCCACTAGTTTTACATGGAAATCATGGTAGCAGCTCAAGATACGCTTCAAACTCAATAATAAACACAAGCTCATTGTTTTGGAAATCCAGAATATGGTCCCTCCTAACCTTTCTATCCTCATGGCCACTAGCTATCACTCTAGTTTTTTTAAATATTGGAGGTGGCCTAATGGCAGCGGTATCTAAAATTTTCCCCTCAAGATCCTTTATAAACAATTGATTCCTGGTTTGTCTCTTTCAAACTGACTTAACTCTGTTTGGAGATGTAACTTCAGAAGATCCAAGTGGAATCAGCTTAGCTTGCAAATTTGGAAATCCAAAGCGGATGCACAATCACAACTCACAGCATGGAAACTTTTGCATGCCAAACTCCCAGTTGGTGCTCGCATCAAATTCATTAACCCACCTCCTCCTTGTCCTTTTTATGGAAGGGTTGAAACTCTCAAACACTATTTATGGTTGTGCCCCCATGCTAAAAAGTTGTGGACTGCCCTATTTCACTTCCCTTGGTCATGGAAATCCACTCTCCTCAGATCCTCGGTGTTACATAATGTGATTTCCAACTCTTGCAGGCTTATCATTCTAAAAGTCATTTGGAGGATTCGTTGCCAGGCTGCGTTAGCTCACACCTTCTCTCCCTTTGTAATAGAATTATCATCTATTTGTACCAATTTGTATACTCTTTTGCTGTGGCTAACTGATGATCTGGAAAAGAAGGACAATGCTCACTACCTGCAAGCAAAGCAACTTTTATCTCATCTACAGGTTCAATTAATCATCTATGCATTCATGGTCTAGAGAAGAACTGATTCGTATTCCTTCTGAGTGGAGTCTTGGGTGCATTCATTAGTCGATTGAGATAGAGGTCATAAGGAATTCTAAAGGATTGTGGTAAAAAACTTGTTTGTCCATTCAAGTGTTTTCAATCTGCATTATGTTTCTGAGTTGTCTTCCTGTGTTGAAAATATTTTGGACTTTTCATTGGCTGAGGTCAGTAAGTCGTGGCACATAGAAATTTGGCATTCATAACTTTCTATAATTGCAGATAATTCAGTTATGCCTGTGTGTTCATTGAAAGCCTATGCAAAGCTTTCTTTTAACTGGTTTTCATATTATAAAAGGAGCCAACTTTTTATTCTAGATGCAGATTTTTATTTGGTGTATAAATCAGATAAAGAAGTCACTTTTTTTCTTTGTGCTACAATACAAGTAGGTGTCTCTTTTGGATGGTAGTTCCAAGTTGCAAGATTGTCAACGTAGTTTCTAGATTGAGATTATAATTAGAATGAAGCAGTATTCAGTTGTGTTTGAGAGCAGGTTGAAGAAGTTATGTGTTCTGTATTAAGAATTATATGATTCTGAAGTTGGTGCTTCAGCATCTTGGAGTTGGTGATGATTGGCTTTAGCAATGAAATGGTGATGATTGGCTTCTGGAAAATGAAGAGAGAATAATGGATGTTTAAGAATACCTTGAACATTGTTATAATGAGAGTTTGAGGAAAAATAAGTCCACTCTAGCAATTAGAGAAATCATAGAGGAAATGTGCTAAAGTAAAAGCATCCTATAATTTCATCATAGTGCATTCCAAAAGAAAATAAAGCAATGCCAAAATATTCTCCATTAAGTTTTCCACTTCAAAAGAGCTTCTCATATAAATATTTGTGTTCATGTCAACACATGTTATCTTTTGTGTTTCACTGAGTTTCCAAGACGTAGGAACACAATTTTGATGACAACAAAAAATTGTGGTGGACAGCTAGTAAAATAACTTAGACAAACTAAAAGCAGCATAAACATTTAAAAATAAATAAAATGGGCTGAATTTGCAATGACAACCCTTATAAATTTTTGAGGTTTTTAGCATTTTTTTCCTTAAAATTTCACCTTTTCTTTTTTCATGTGTCAAATGGAGTAGTCTATCCGGTCCTAAAAATGGAAATGTCCCCTCCAAGTCTATGCTTTTAGCAACAAGAAGAACTCGCCATTCAATCAATCTACATGCATACCTTCTGTATTGAATAGCACTGAACATGTCTGTATTATAAGGTATAAATACTTTTGAACAAAAGAAGATTCCTAATGTGAATGTCCAGACTCCAAACCATGGGCTTGTGGATAGAACCCCTAAAGGCTACTCTTTTTGCTGCACAACCACCTTGTTCATGGAATGGCTATTTGTACCTCTCTGTAAGTGCAATGCCTTCTAATAACAAAATTAGTATCAGAGCCTTCCATTTTGGACTGCAAACAAGTAATTTATCAGTATTATAGACTGGCATCATCACAAATCCACATGTGATGAAATGCAATTGTGTACTAAAATGAGCCAAGTCTTGACCCAAATTTGCTTCTTAAGGTTGAGAGATTTACAGGAATATAATGTGCCAGATTAAGAGAGAGAATGTATATGTTCTTTTATACTTTTTCATATTTCTATAATGAGCTGCAACAAGTCAACTTCTTACAAAGATTTTACTCTAATTTTCTTCATCGTCAAGCTTGCATTAAGGTTATTACTCATTACAACTCCAAGAATAAAAAGCATACAAGAAAATGCAAGTTTATAAACTCTTTGTTGCTAAACAAGTATGACTAAGGAGATAGAGTGTCATTTTCATGTGTTAATGACAACAATGAATTGTTAGACTGACTTATCTCTAATTCCTCAACACAACCTAGATCCGATCACCAGATTTCTCTCTATCATGTAATCTAGATCTGACCACCAGATTTCTCTCTATCATGTAGGCAAATCAAAATGTAAAGCACAAAATTTCTGCCTGTAATTTCTATTTTCAAGTGCTGCAGATGTGACAGGTTGCCAATGGAATTAGGAAGGTTATTTAAACCTCTACAGTCTTCTATGTTCAAGTGTTGCAGCTGTGACAGGTTGCCAATAGAATCAGGGGGGTTATTTAAACTTTTACACATTTCTATGTTCAAGTGCTACAGCTTTAAGTACATGTTTCCCTAAAACTATTTTTCCTAAAGGTTTTTCCCTATCATTTATAAGCAACCAAGGAAAATACCAGAACCAAAAAACAATATTTTAGATGCTTAAAATGCACTCATTTCACATACCAAACATTTTAGATTTAAAAGCAATCATAAATGAATCTGATATACAATCCTGGTTGTGACCTATGCTCAAACCCAAAGCAGCCAAAATTAAAAATTAATCTAAAGGTTTCATAGTACTCACCTCAATATCATGCACATACTCCTTGAATTCAACATAATCACTGTCAACATTGTCCTGAAGTTGTGTAGCTTTGCTGAGAGCTCTATTGACAGGGTCTTTTCTTTTTCATTTTGCTTTCATATAATTGTTCTGCAACTATAAAAACATATAGAGTAAGACAATTATGAAGAGCTCAACAAAGAAAAAACAACAATAGAGAAAGAGTATGCAAAAAAATGATATAGGTGAGAATCAAAATATTGAGGAATAGCCTCTTACCTGATCTGAATCTATGGAATTATGGTCATTCCATGCAGAAACTATAGGCTTAATAGAGGCAGCCAACTGTGAAACTTTCTCAGTGAGACCATGTAAGCAACTCATTAAATGTTGGTACTCTTCATTTGAGTTGACATGATTTGGAGAGGCTCTTACTGGGCGTTCAACAAATGGCTGTGAAATCTTTGTTGATGAACTAGATTTCCAATTCATACTACTCTTAGATTTAGTACGATCTAGTGTTGCCATATAATTGACAATATCTTCTACTCTTGCTTCTCTATTATTGTTTTCCACCTAAAAAACAATGTCAATTTCAACATATAGTCAGTTCAATAAAAAATTGAATTAAATAACATGATGTAAATAGAACCAAAAATCCATACACTTACTCCAAATTTGTCAATTTTGGCCTGCAACCCGCCTCGGCCAAATGTATATTCAGCCCTCACATTATCTCTTGCTCTCTTCCCTCTATTACTCTTTGTCAAATATTCTTCAGAATGCATACTTTCTTTCAATGCCTCCCACTATTTGGGAGATAGAGTGGAGTCTAACCTCTCGTTTCCCTCCATGATTATTTTTCTGCAATTGTATCTAAAATTGTTCATCAGACGTCTCATCTTGTGCTTGTAATATTTTCTGGAGATTTGTCCACCAATAGTGTCAAAGGCATTTTCCATTTTTTGTATAACATATTCCACATTTCGTGGATCTTGCTGTGCAAAATTTGATTTGCAAATATCCAAATGGGCCCTACATCTTACGCCCAACTCCGAGGCCCACTGTGCAGCATTTTTCCCAATGGGTTCACCATCTCTTGATACCTCAACCAAGAATGGTTTCTTCCCTTCTAATATTCTTTCTTTTGCATTCCTCTCTGTAGATCTGTATAATCTTGACTCAATCTTTGTCTTTTAACAAAAGTAGACACATCTTCTATTGAACCACTACCAATATTTCTAGCTGATCCACTAATTCCATCAAAAGTTGTAGATGCAACAGGTGCACTCTGAGGCACATCAGATGCAAGTAGACTCTCTTCGTGACTTTCAGTAACCAAAACTTCATGCTCCTTAGCCATATTAGGTGTGGCATGAGTAGGTAGATCAGTACTGGTCTCCCTAGATTTCACTTCAAACACATCCTTTATGTGTTGGCTTCTACGAGATGGTAGCACTATATCTTTACTTTCTTTTTGTTTTTTCTCTACATTTTCTCTGCACTCTTTTTCTTGCCTGTAAAATAAAAAAAAATATCATACCATGTCTTATATACATAAAGCTCTTGCCTATAAAATTTCATTAAATGGTATTAAATCAATAATATACTACTTAGTGGATTTACAACGTGCCTGTTTGTCAAACCAAGATGCGATAAATATTCATTATTCTTGGCCACACGTTCTTCACGAAAGCGCTCATAATCTGTCACTGGAATTTCAGCATTATGATCACTATCATCTAATTTGCGCCTTAAATTCTTTTTCCTCATTTCCTGATGTCCAAAAAAACAATAATGTATAAATTAGCAACTTGATACAAATATAATTAACCGTAACATAAATTGCATAAATACAAGTTTATGAGGTCTCAGTTTTAATGAACAGTCATTGAAAAACATAGGAAGTCTAAAGCACTGCAAACAACAATAGTCATTAGATGTTTTGGGTATTTCAATCAATGGATATTAAATAATGGTTCCCTGCAGAAATGCCAGTTGCATAAAAAGCTTAGCAATGTATTTGAATCAATCCATCAAATCTTGGGATTGGAATAAGGAGTCCTTCACATTGGATGTGGATTCACCATTAGGTCAGCGATAAATTTGGTGTTCCTGGTCTTTTGGTTTCATTCCTCTGTTCTTTTGTTTAATATACAATCTGATCTTTGTGGGAAATGAGCAGTTATATCTAAGTCTCTGTGGGATGAATGGGCTCAGAGTGAGGCAGATGCCCAGACTTTGTTTACATCGACACCTCCTTCATCTAAAGTAGCAGAGCTCACAAACACTTGGGATATCTACAGATTGCAAATCTCATTATCAAATATTATCCTAACTGTGAATTGGCATTTTCTGGATTTGATATAGCTCCATAGCTTGATTCCATTACTCTGCTACTCAGCTTGCTTAAGGTGTTTAGCTCATAGTTGAATTCTTGAAGCAATATCAAGGTTTCAAAGAATTCACCTACAACTGAGTAGCTAATGCATTATACATGTCATGTTATACAATTCCTCAAGTGAAATTTTCAAGAAAAGGGCAATGAGAACATGACAGAGACGACTAATTAGTTTGTGGCCAATCCTATGCAGTAGCATTACAATTTTGGTGAACAGCTACATCAAAACAATAACTCGTATGCTTAACTTGCTCACTTCCTAAGCAAATCTAATCACCAATAATTAAGCTTTATCGAAGTTATCTAAAGTTTGACACAATAGCTCAAGATTGTATATAAACTATAGGCAATCTATAGACGTTCCTATCATATGCTAGGCATTAACTTAGCAAAATGCTAAGAAAAACAAACTCAGGAAATTGGATATTTCCAAATTTTAAAATAAAGAGCTTTTCACCATCCTATCAATTACATGGTAAGGCAAACTAACAAGAATAATAGTGAAATGAAACCACTCCAGGAGAAATCTCTTTTAAATTCAGTGTGTTCAGGATGGATCAACTATAAAGGTCCTAATCATTGTGGTTCAGCTATAAAGATCGAAATCATCATGGCTATCTATTAAACTTAAAATAGAAAGGTCAAACAATCTGTATAAAAATGCACACATAAGTAAAACCAATGATCCAGGCATAGGCATCAGATAAGTAGCACACATCTCCTTTAAAAGATGTCTTAAGTTCTTAACAAAGTTTTTTATAATCTATCAACAAAGAAAAACATTTCAGCTGTCAACAACAACCATGACTGATATGGAGGAAAAAAATACTATGATTATGAGCATCCTTCATAGACACAGAACAACTAAAACATCTCTCACTAGTCCCCAATTTTGATTGCATAACAGAGTCTGACTATCAAGGGATCAATGCAAGAATTGTAGATGTTCTACGCTCAAACATGTTACAGTGCTCAGGCAATCTCCTCTCAAGTTCAAGGAGTGGGCCCTTGTGGGATAAGATGGTCAGTTCCATAATGATGATGGTGATGAAGAATTTAACATCCTTCAGATTAAATTGGTGTGCAGAACCTTATAAAGCGTGTAGACGATACTAATTGATTTGAGCCCTCTGTGCAATCTGTAATATAATAGTTTTCTTTGTTAATAACCTTCACAATTCTAGTCTCTTTCCAACTGAAGTGCCTGTGCAATCCATGGACTCTTGCTAATGGAAGTGCCCAGGAAAGAAGTAATGAGTAAGAAAAAGATCAAGATGATAAATTATTTATAAATGTAAATCTCAAAGTAAGACAAAATTTAGAGAGAAATGTAACAGATCAAGATAATAAATAATTTAAATGTAAATCTCCAAGTATGACAAAATTGAGAGAGAAATGCTTTTCAAAATTTGTTTTGGGACAACATATTTATTGATAGTAAATTTGAATGACAGCCAATAACTTGAATTTTCATAAGAGTGAGTGGCAGAAGTAAAATATTTTAATTGTCTTCCCAGCAATTGGATTAGCATATACTCAATTAGAAGGTTATAATGGGTTCAAGAGTCCAGTCTGTCACGCTGCAGCAAGCTGAAATTATTCTAAGTTATCCATTCTCTGATGTATGATAATCACTTTCATACAATTAGAAGGCCCCAACAAATTAGATGCCTCCACAAATCCCTTCTAGGTGTACCAGTCCAATAAAACCAAATGTTTCTTGTGAGCACTTTTAATAAACAAGCAGGTAGAAAAGTAAAGAGGATGAAACTCTAATCCTTTACCCTGTTTTTGGCCTCCTACCAATATTTCAAAGATATAACACCTAGTTTTGTTTTTGTATATGCTCAATGTATTTGTAGCCCATTTCTGTTGTCAAGGTTTCCTATGCTTGATTTGTTGTCTGTGTTCCCAAAACTTTGGTGGATGAACCTGGGACTTAATGGCAAGAGAACTCCTTTCTTCCTTACTGTAATTGATGGAAATATGGTGCTCGTAGCTTACATTGTCCACATAATTGATGTTAATAGAATTTTAAAAAGAGACAATAAAAAGCTCTTTTACATTACTTGCAAGAAATATTGACAATTATATGTAAATTATAAGTATACAAGTGAGTATAAAACAAATAATCAGGTTGAAAAGCCTACAAGACTTGAAAGGGATTGCTAGAGGTGAATTATTGGTACCTACCTTTGGATATGGTTTGGACACAAAGTTTGATCCACCTTCCTTATCTGCATTCTCTTGTTTGATAGGAACTAGTGGGAAATCGCATGTTGTCAGTGATGGCAAAAATGGTGCAAACCTTATTTGAGAAACACTAAGCCATACAATTATTTATGGTTCATTCTTGTTCCTATAGGGTTATATATCCAGTCAAATGGAGAACTGTAGTGACCAAGTACTGTCAAAACATACATCTTGCATGCATGAGGCTTCACTAATGCTGTGAGGTTGCCTTTATGAGTAGCTGGTAGGTCTCTGTGCTAGAAAATCCAAGCATACAAAGTCATCTGTAAAGCAATATAAAGTATTTTTTAACTCAAAATATTAGGTAGTGACACCATGTTGCATACAAGCCAAAAAAAACATTTTAAAACTACTTACTATGACTGATACAATGAAAGAAAAAGAGCATCTACAGAAACAATGCTCTACTTGAAGTTATCTCACAAAAATCCAAGTTTGGAAGAATCAAAATGGCCCTTATCCAACAAAACTGGCTGCTACAAGAAAATTTGATGAAGTCCCATGCTTTAGTTCTGTGATTGAAAATGAAGGTCCTTTTTCCTCATTGGCTTTATACGGGCTCCAGTATACATAGTAGATCAAAAGCCTTGTACAACCTGAAAAATTGGGCTTATCCTTGTGAAAACATCAAGTCAGTTCCATAGGCAGGCACCTTGTGGTATCTGTGGCTGAGGGTTTGTTTTGGAACACCATATAGTTTTTTCAAATTGGTTTGTAGTTTGTCAGTTACAAAGATACAAACACTCAACTCATTTCTCCATAAGGTGCAAGTCTTGGTTATCATGCTGCAGAAATAGTCCCTACTACTGAACTTACAACATCAATGTCAAATAAATAGTCTGCATATCCTCTGAAATTTTGTATATTCTTCACTTAAGGAGTTCTCTCACTTAAACTTGATCAAGTATAAGGGAAGCCTCTTCTAAAAAAAGGGCATGGCAATCATACCTCTGTAATATTATGCTTCACAGCTATTCATTTACCATGTCTTTTGCATCCTTGTTAGACTGTACCCAAAATATGAATTCTTACAGAATATCATTTTTGTATTTAGCCTAAAGTGATGGCATTGAACAATACTTTTGGTAATACTTTTGGTAAGAGATGATTTTCTTGAGTAGCAAAGGGAGTTGGATGGTGCATAATTGTTTATGTGTCTAGCGGTACCTTATATGATAGTGGACGATGGCCCATAAAAATAGTTTGGTCCAAGAGATGATCTTATCATCTTAGAAGTTATAAAATTAACATAAGATATGCAGAAACTTAGGCTCCACCAGCTTATGCCTTACCAAATAATGAGGACTGTAAATAGAAGTATTGAATAATATCAACCATGCCTAGGTAACCACCAAACTACTCACTGAATTTTCACTATCTATCAATAACTACCATGTAAGCATCTATGCTGAATTTTAAAGTAATCTTATTAACAGAAAATAGAGTAAATGTAGAGGAGAGGATTCGGTAGTTGAGCATCCTAATTTCATGCTTCTCAAAAACTACGTGAAAATTTTAAAAAATTCTCAAATTTTTACAACTTTATTCTTGGCAATGCCCCTGCTTATAACTAAGGTTTGAGGACCACATTATCAAATATGATGCCACATCAGCATGTCTTTTGTCGAGGTGTTCAAAAAAGTCCAAAAAAAAGTGAGACCAATACTCGTGCACTAAATTATGTTTTATTAGTGCGTTGATGTGGCATTATATGATTTGTTGCTTTTTAGATCCAAGGAATATATATTATTCAATTATTGGTAGTTATCATCAACGCTAACAACTTTAAAGTCACAACTATTGGTTCTTTGGGGACTAACAAAATGTAAAGACTAAACTGTGCTCATGTATATTTACAAAAAGTGGGGATGCTACTTCTAGGACCATGAGGATGGATTACATGACATGAATGTGCTTGCAACCAAGTCTGCCAAGTTTTCAAAGAGGTTAGGAGAATATTAATATATTATATATCAAATCTTGAACCTTACAATAACAAAAGAAAATTTTCAATTGACTTAACATGAGAATCTGGCTCTTTCCATTCAGAAGCAGCCTCAAGTACCTGCACAAAATATGTTAAAATAGTACAAGCATTATAACAGTCATAGCAGTGAGTCAAAGTACAGTGGTCAAGGACTGCTATAACATCCTGTCATGACAGTGGAAGCAATGATCCAGAGGAGCTGTCAAGAAAAGATCATTGTCAAAGTAAAGCAATGATGGTATACATATTCATATTGCATCCTCATTTTTATATGAAAACTAATTCATATTGCATTCATATAGCAACATTTTTTGACATTAATGCTTTGAAACATGTATTAGTCTGTAGGTCCATGTCCTTAAAACACAAAACAGTCTTAAAACAACATAAAAGTCTTAAATAAAAGGTCATAAAATGGGGCTCATCAACAATCATCTACATTGCCAACAAGATCAAAATCCTGATCACTCGTGTCTGCATCTACTTGATTTTCTTCCTCATTTGTGACATGCAATACATTCTCTCTTCCAATTTCTTCATTGGTAATAAAAATCTCTTCTTCAAACAGTCCTTCATTTTCTTCATCCACTTCTTCAAATGTTTCTTGTAAATTAACATATTGCCCATCAAGCATTACATCAACAACTTCCATGAACTTCCGTTTCGAACGAGACTCTGTTTGAATGACATATGACCAACCTGGGCTTCTTACATCATCAATTAGAAATGATTGGTTAATTTGAAGAGGGGAAACATACGGCTCATCTGTCTCTGAAAAAAATTGTCGTGTATTTGCATGTACAAATCCATACTCATCAAATTGCATTGCGGATGGTCGGATCCACTTACATTTTAATAATATAGGACTATTTTCACCAAAATCCACTTGAATAATTTCTTGGATGAATCCAACATAAAATTTCTTCTCAATTTCATGAAGAAATTCAGCACTAACAACACAATCACAATTTGTCTTTCCTTTGTCTTTTTCTTCCACTCTTAAATGACTACCATAGGCCCACATTCCACTAAAACACATAGCCCATAAATATGGAGGTTGTGAAAGCTCACTTTCCTCTGTTGTTATATCTTGACCTTCTTCTTTTGCATCACTGATTGCATTAGTAATCCATTCTTCAAATTTTGGAAAAAAATCACCTCTAATCAAATCATGACATCTGCACTTTTGAGGTTGATGTTGCATCCAAGCTTGATTCTCTTCTTCATATTTTATACATAGAATAATGATGTAAAAATAGTAAGATTAATAATATAAATGTGTAAATGAAATTGAGTAAATAAATTATTGTGTAGTTTTTTTTTACCTGCGCCACTTATCGAACAAAGATGTGTTTTGAAGAATAAAGGCATGTATTGCACTTCTTTCTTGTTATGATAGCTTGAAGTGACATCCATTGCCTTCTAATACTTCACCTGCAACTCTCTCATCTTCATCATCATCCCATACACGTCGATTGACATTTTTAAAATCCTTCATATATTTTGTGCAAAATCCCATGGCCTCTTACATTGAATATCCCTCAGACATGTTGCCTTCTGGTTTTTCCCTAGTACGAACAATTTTTTTCAAAACCTTCATATATCTTTCTATAGGATACATCCATCTCGTTCTTATTGGGCCACAGTGCTCTAGTTCATATTGTAGATGTATCAAAAGATGCATAGAAATGTTAAAGATTGTTGGTGGAAATTCTCGTTCCAAGAGACAAAGGACTTCAACAACCTCCTCCCTCAAACTATCAAAGTTCGAAGGATCTAATACATGTAAGCTCATTCTCTTCAATATTAGGCCCAACCTTATAATTTCCAATCTTGGCTCCTTTGCCAAACTCAATATATTTACCACAATAGGTAAAATATTCTCTATTATGACATGATAGTCATGGGTCTTGAGGCCTCTTAAGCTATTAATGTCAGTTTGGCTTCTGATGCTGCTACTTACGTATCCAGTGGGGAAGCGAGTTTGAGAAATCAACTGTAAGAATTGTGCACGTTGTTCCTTTGTCCAGACATAAGGAGCACTAGTTTTTTTATATTTTTCATTATCATATTTTTCAACCCAAAGATTTTGGCGAATCTTTATTTCTCGAAAGTCTTCACGTGATGAAATAGTATCAAAAGCACCAAAGAGAGTTTCTATAATAGCATAAGCTATATTTTTCTCAGTATGCATAAAGTCAACAGTATGCCTAATGGCTATATCCTTAAAGTATGGCAACTTATACAATATGCACAACTGTTTTACACCACTTTTATTACATGGATCATATCT